>CM054160.1:51537014-51578731 GCA_028751875.1 Rapana venosa
TGTAGATTATAATGTTGTACAATAGTAATTGTAGATTATGATCTTGTAGATAAGGGAATTGTAGAAAATACAATTGTACATTAGCGAATTGTACATTTGATATTGTACATTAGGGAATTGTACATTATGATATTGTACATTAGGGAATTGTAGATTATAATATTGTACATTAGGGAATTGTAAATTATAATATTGTACATTAGGGAATTGTACATTTTGATATTGTAATTTAGGGAATTGTACATTATGATATTGTACATTAGGGAATTGTAGATTATAATAATTATTGTACATTCATCATCATATCCATCATCATCATCATCATCATCATCCATCATCATCATCATCAGACCCGTGACCTTGGCGGTCGTGGGTGAGACACGAAAGACGATGCCGTGGTAAGCCTCCTCCATCCATCTCGGTCCTCGGCTCTGCGCAGTAGTGCCGAGTCATTCATCCTGGTCCATTCTCTGATGTTGTCCATCCATGACTTGTTCTGTCTCCCCCTCTTTCTGCCACCTTCGAGTGTTCCCTGCAGTACTGTTTTTGGCAGTGTTGTGGCGGGTGACGTGGCCGAACCATGTCAGCTTTTTCTTCTTGACGATGGTGAGGAGGGATTCCTGTGGACCTGCCAGCCATGTTATTTGACTGTTGACAAATTCATTGGTCTTTCGTTCTCTCCAGGATATGCCCAGCAGTTTTCTATGGCATTTTGCTTCAAATGACTGGATTCGCTTTGCTGTTTTAGCAGTCAATGTCCAGGTTTCACTTCCGTACAGCAGGATCGTCTGAATTAGGGCTTTGTAGAGCTTTAGTTTGATTGGGAAACTGATCTCTTTACTTTTCCATATGGTGGTGAGTTTTGTCATGGAAGATGTTGCCATGGCTATTCTGACTTTGATTTCTGTCGTCGACCGCCCGTCCTTTGTGAGTGTAGCGCCAAGGTATTTAAAAGCGTCTATCTCCTCCAGTTGTTGGCCGTTCATGTAAATTTTAGCAGTGGCGTTGCTCGTGCTGTTCACAAGTACTTTACTTTTCTCCGAGCTCACCTCCATCCCATATGCTCCAGCTCTGTTCTCAAGTCTGGTCGTAAGATCTTGCAGCTCTGTGTTACTTCCGCCCATGAGGTCAATGTCATCGGCAAACCACAAGTTGTTGAGGGGTCTGCCGTCAATGGAGATGGTAGAATGGAAGTCATGGAGGGTCTCTCTCATAATTTTTTTCCAAGAACAGATTAAACAGGACTGGAGATAACAGGCATCCTTGTCGGACCCCAACTGTGGTTTTGAAGTAGTCTCCGACCTGATTGTTCAGAAGGACTGCACTGCTTGCGGTGTTGTATAGTGCTTGAATGGTTTGCACTAGTCCTTCAATGCCAAACATCTGAGGACTGCCACAGGCCTTCGTGCCATTCTCTGTCGAAAGCCTTCTTGAAGTCGATGAAAGTTGTGGAACAGGTCTCTCTGATGTTGAAGATGTTTTTCCATCAGGATGTGGCAGTTAAAAATCTGTTCGATTGTGCTCCTGCCTGCCCTGAACCCAGCTTGTTCCTCTGCAAGGTGTTCTTCTGCCTCCTTCTTTAGTCGATTCAAAATAACTTTGAGCATGATCTTGCTGGTGTGGCTGATGAGGCTGATTGTTTTATAGTTTTGGCATTGGCGTAAATTCCCCTTCTTGGGCAGGGGTATGATGAGTGATTGTGTCCATTCTGTTGGCCACTGTTTTGTCTCCCAAATCTTCTGAGACATTCTGTACATTAGGGAATTGTAAAATATTGATTTTGTGTTACCATGGTATTGTAGATTATAGTGATGTGACACCATGGTATTGTACCGTCGTGGTATTGTACATTATACTAGTGTACCATTATGGTATTAAATATCATGGTATTGCATATCATAATATTGAACATTATGGTATTGAACATTGTAGTATTGTACATTATGGCATTGTATTAACATAATACTGTATCATGGTATTGTACATTATGGTATTGTGCCATCGTGATATTCTACCATTATGATATTGTACCATCATGGCATTGTACCATCATGATATTGTACCATCATTGTGTTGTGCCATCATGGTATTGTACAGTATGGTACTGTACACTATGGTCTTGTACAGTATGGTATTGTACATTATAGTATAACTCAACTTAACCATCTTCATCACCGCTGTCGTCGGTAAGAGCTCTGTCTCTGCTGAGTTCTGCGATCTCCTGTAGCCCTCCTCCCAGACCACTGATCTCAGTGATGTTGGCAATGTAGGATGTTGGTGGTCTGCCTCTTTTCCTACTACCTTTAACCTTACCTTGGAGAACTGTCGTCTTCAGTTTTGTTTATGTGTCTTCTTACGTTTTGCATGACCAACGTGTTTGCGGGGAACAATTTTCGTGCTGCATGGCAGGGTATCAAAAATATGTCTGCAGTAAATATGGTAGGTGTCCAACATAGGTCAAAGATCAGTTTGCAGGGAGTATGTGATAACAACTTACCAGACCATCTAAACGCATTTTTTACTCGCTTTGAAAAGCATGATTTCTCAGATGAATTAAATGATCTGAAGCAATCCCTAGTTTCTGAGAATAGCGTCATTGTTGATGAAGAAATTATCTGTAAGCACTTAAAGGCAATAAATATTAACAAATCCCCCGGACCAGATGGTATATGTGGAAGAACCCTGAAATTCTGCGCTACTGAGCTTGCCAGTGTCCTTCAACACCTGTTCCAGGCCTCACTGGATACTTGTCAGATTCCGGTTATTTGGAAAACTTCCAATGTAATACCTCTTCCAAAGAAACCCAATCCTTCTCGGCCTAACGATTTTAGACCTGTAGCTCTCACATCTCTTGTGATGAAAACGCTGGAAAAGATCGTAAAATCTCTCATTCTTCTGCTACAGAGAAAGACCTTGACCCAGTGCAATTTGCATACAGGTCTCGAAGGGGTGTCGAAGATGCCAAACTATTCATTTTGAACAGTTGTATAAGCCACTTGGAAACACCTGACTCTCATGCCAGAATATTGTTCGCTGACTTTAGTTCAGCTTTCAATACAATGCAGCCTCACGTTCTGGTTAACAAAGTAATTTCAAAACTTGACGTAGACAATCAACTTGTTCGTTGGTTGATTGAATTTTTAACCAACAGACCACAGCGTGTTTTGGCCAACAAAATATCTTCTTCGGTTAGATTTACCTGCACTGGTTCGCAGGGTTGCGTCCTCTCACCACTTCTGTATATTCTATACACAGATGATTGCAGAAGCAACTATGGAAATTCCTTTCTGGTAAAGTTCGCAGACGATAGTGCTCTGTTATCCCTCTTATCCGGATCAGTCTTAGACCACGGTCCAGCCCTCACCGAGTTCGTACACTGGTGTGACGAGGCCTATCTGGAGCTAAATGTTTCTAAAGCTAAAGACCTGCCTATCGACTTCAGAAGATCAGGGCATACTCCTAAGAATATTATTATCCATAATCAAGAGGTTGAAAACGTTTTGAACTATAAGTATCTGGGAACTGTTTTTGACCACAAGTTTAAACTGGGACCTTAACACATGACGCTATTGTCAAAAAGGGACAACAACGTCTGTATTTTCTGAGGAAACTGAACTCATTTTTTGTAGACAAAAAGATCCTTTCCTTGTTTTACAAGTCTTTCATAGAGAGTGTTCTAAGTTTTGCTTTCATTTGTTGGTACAATAACCTTAGTGTTAAAAGCAAGAATGGCCTGCAGAGAATTGTAAGAATCTGCTCAAAAATAATTGGAAAAGAACAAAGAGATCTCATGTCGTTCTGCAATCAGCAGCTTGTACGCAAAGCCACAGCCATTTTGGCTGATCCTTCCCATGCTTTGTTTCCAGAATTTCAAATGTTGCCTTCGGAACGCCGTTTTCAGTGTCTCATCAGCAAAACTAACAGAAAAAGAAATTCTTTTGTGCCAGTAAGCATTCGAATTCTGATTCACAATGATGTTGACTACCTAGTTTTTACATTTCTCTGAATTATCTGCCTGATTGTCATTGTTACGAGTGTAGTCAATACATAATTGTGTGTGTGTGTGTGGGTGGGTGCGTGGGTGTGTGAATAAGTCTGTGTTCTAGTCAACTGTCTTAAAACATTGAATTCATATATTGGTGTATGGTGTGGGTGTGCGTGGGCGTGTTCGCACACACACGTACGTGCGTGTGTACGTGCTGCGTATATGCGTGCGTAAAAAATAAGTTTTTATGTCTTCTAGTCAATGGGTTTAAAAATTGTGTTCACAATT
This sequence comes from Rapana venosa, assembly GCA_028751875.1. Classification (NCBI taxonomy): domain Eukaryota; kingdom Metazoa; phylum Mollusca; class Gastropoda; order Neogastropoda; family Muricidae; genus Rapana; species Rapana venosa. The sequence goes on from CM054160.1 coordinate 51,541,288, forward strand.
GATGTGTGTGCGTGCGGGCGTTTTGCGTGTGTGTGCGCATGCGCGCGTGTGTGTGGTGTGTGTGTGTGTTCGTGACATTTTATTTGAAAACCAATATGAAATATAGCTTTTGTGTCTTTGATATATTTGATGTGTATCAATCTGCCTGTCAGTATTGTAATTGCCCTTCATGGGATGATTAAAGTGTTTTTGACTTGACTTTGACTTTGACTTTGACTTTGGTCTGCGCTGATCAATATCAGTCATCACTATAGTGTTGACAGTATTCTGACACTATAGAGTTGACACTATTCTGACACTATAGAGTTGACAGTATTCTGACACTATAGTGTTGACATTATTATAACACTGTAGAGATGACAGTATTCTGACACTATAGAGTTGACAGTATTCTGACACTATAGAGTTGACAGTATTCTGACACTATAGAGTTGACAGTATTCTGACACTATAGTGTTGACATTATTATAACACTGTAGAGATGACAGTGTTCTGACACTATAGAGTTGACAGTATTCTGACACTATAGAGTTGACAGTATTCTGACACTTTAGAGTTGACAGTATTCTGACACTATAGTGTTGACATTATTATAACACTGTAGAGATGACAGTATTCTGACACTATAGAGTTGACAGTATTCTGACACTATAGTGTTGACATTATTATAACACTGTAGAGATGACAGTATTCTGACACTATAGAGTTGACACTATTCTGACACTATAGAGTTGACAGTATTCTAACACTATAGTTTTGACACTATACTGACACTATAAATTTGACATTATTCTAACACTATAGAGTTGACAGTATTCTGACACTATAGAGTTGACAGCATTCTAACTATAGATTTGACAGTATTCTAACACTATAGAGTTGACACTATTCTGACACTATAGAGTTGACATTAATCTTACACTATAGAGTTGACAGTATTCTGACACTGTAGAGTTTACAGTATTATAACATTATGGTGTTGACAGTATTCTAGCTATAGAGTTGACAGCATTATAACACCATAGAGTTGACAGTATTCTGACACTATAGAGTTGACAGTATTCTAACTATAGGGTTGACAGTATTCTGACAATATAGTTTTGACACTAATCTGACACTATAAAGTTGACAGTATTCTAACACTATAGAGTTGACAGTATTCTGACACTATAAAGTTGACAGTATTGTAACCCTATAGAGTTGACAGTATTCTAACACTATAGAGTTGACATTATTATAACACTATAGAGTTGACAGTATTCTAACTATAGAGTTGACATTATTATAACACTATAGTGTTGACAGTATTCTGACACTATAAAGTTGACAGTATTGTAACCCTATAGAGTTGACAGTATTCTGACACTATAGTGTTGACATTATTATAACACTATAGAGTTGAAAGTATTCTGACACTATAGAGTTGACATTATTATAACACTGTAGAGTTGACAGTATTCTGACACTATAAAGTTGACATTATTCTAACACTATAGAGTTGAAAGTATTCTGACACTATAGAGTTGACATTATTATAACACTGTAGAGTTGACAGTATTCTGACACTATAGAGTTGACAGTATTATAACACTATAGATTTGACAGTATTCTAACTATAGAGTTGACAGTATTCTGACACTACAGAGTTGACATTATTATAACACTATAGATTTGACAGTATTCTGACACTATAGAGTTGACAGTATTATAACACTATAGAGTTGACAGTATTCTGACACTATAGAGTTCACAGTATTAAAACACTATATAGTTGACAGTATTCTAAGTATAGAGTTGACAGTATTAAAACACTATAGAGTTCACAGTATTAAAACACTATAGAGTTCACAGTATTAAAACACTATAGAGTTGACAGTATTAAAACACTATAGAGTTCACAGTATTAAAACACTATAGAGTTCACAGTATTAAAACACTATAGAGTTGACAGTATTCTGACACTATAGAGTTGACATTATTATAACACTATAGAGTTGACAGTATTATAACATTATGGTGTTGACAGTATTAAAACACTATAGAGTTGACAGTATTAAAACACTATAGAGTTGACAGTATTAAAACACTATAGAGTTCACAGTATTAAAACACTATAGAGTTCACAGTATTAAAACACTATAGAGTTGACAGTATTAAAACACTATAGAGTTGACAGTATTAAAACACTATAGAGTTCACAGTATTAAAACACTATAGAGTTCACAGTATTAAAACACTATAGAGTTGACAGTATTAAAACACTATAGAGTTAACAGTATTAAAACACTATAGAGTTGACAGTATTAAAACACTATAGAGTTGACAGTATTAAAACACTATAGAGTTAACAGTATTAAAACACTATAGAGTTGACAGTATTAAAACACTATAGAGTTGACAGTATTAAAACACTATATAGTTGACAGTATTAAAACACTATAGAGTTGACAGTATTAAAACACTATAGAGTTGACAGTATTAAAACACTATAGAGTTCACAGTATTAAAACACTATAGAGTTGACAGTATTAAAACACTATAGAGTTGACAGTATTAAAACACTATAGACTTGACAGTATTCTGACACTGTAGTGTAGACACTAGTCTAAAACTATGGAGTGAACACTCTTCTGACACTATAGTGTAGACATTAATAGAGCACCGTTGTGTTGACATTAGTTTGACACACGGTAGCACTGACAGTAGTTTAACTCCACGGTATGACCCCGAACTGAACACATTAGCCCTGGCAACATGTTCAAACCACTGTGTTGACAGTATCTTTCCCTGACGGGAGCCATGGCACACAACCACCACAGTGTTCTGATAATGTTCTGATAACGGTCTGAACCTGCTTTTTAAGACACACTGGTGCGACGGTATTTACAGGGTTTTACAACCACGCTGTTTAAAGGAGAGGTTAAAGTCCAACTCCATTGAGGCATACTGGTACCAAGGTATTTACAGTAGTTTACAGCCACAATGTTTGTATTGTTGTATTACCATGATATTCAGGGTATGCTACAATCCTTATAACTCGATTATACTGGTGCCAATGGTATTTTCAGTAAATTATAGCCATGACATTTACAGTATTTGACAGCTATGACATTTACAGTATTTGACAGCCATGACATTTACAGTATTTAACAGCCATGACATTTACAGTATTTAACAACCATGACATTTACAGTATTTTCCAACCATGATATTTACAGCATTTAACAGCCATGACATTTACAGTATTTGACAGCTATGACATTTACAGTATTTAACAGCCATGACATTTACAGTATTTAACAGCCATGACATTTACAGTAGTTCACAGCCATGACATTTACAGTATTTAACAGCCATAACATTTACAGTATTTTCCAACCATGATATTTACAGCATTTAACAGCCATGACATTTACAGTATTTGACAGCTATGACATTTACAGTATTTGACAGCCATGATATTTACAGTATTTAACAGCCATGACATTTACAGTAGTTCACAGCCATGACATTTACAGTATTATTAACAGCCATGAAATTTACAGTATTTTCCAACCATGATATTTACAGTATTTAACAGCCATGAAACTTACAGTATTTAACAGCCATGACATTTACAGCATTTAACAGCCATGAAAGTTACAGTATTTAACAGCCATGAAACTTACAGTATTTAACAGCCATGAAAGTTACAGTATTTAACAGCCATGAAACTTACAGTATTTAACAGCCATGAAAGTTACAGTATTTAACAGCCATGACATTTACAGTATTTAACAGCCATGAAAGTTACAGCATTTAACAGCCATGAAAGTTACAGTATTTAACAGCCATGAAACTTACAGTATTTAACAGCCATGAAATGTACAGTATGCTACAGCCATGAAATGTACAGTATGCTACAGCCATGAAACTTACAGTATTTAACAGCCATGAAAGTTACAGTATGCTACAGCCCTGCTATTTAGGACACACTGGTACCAAGGCATTTACAGTGTATTACAACTAAAGTATTGACACCTTTGTACACTTTTGGCACTGACACTATTGTACACCCATGACATACACACTATTGTACAAGCATGCTATACACAAAGTTGTACATTGACATTATTATAAAACCTTGGCATTGACACAATTGTACAACCATGGCATTGGCACTATTGTGCAACCATGGCATTGACACAATTGTACAACTATGGCATTGGCACTATTGTACAACCATGACATTGGCACATTTTTACAACTATGGCATTGGCACAATTGTACAACCATGGCATTGAAAAAGTGTACAACCGTGTCATTGACATTACTTTGCAACCATGGCATTGACACAATTGTACAACAATGGCATTGAAAATATGTACAACCGTCTCATTGACACAACTGTACAACCATGACATTAGCAATATTGTGCAACTATGGCATTGACACAATTGTACAACCATGGCACTGGCAATTTTGTACAACCATGGCATTGACACAATTGTACCAATCATGACACTGGCACTATTGTACAACCATGACATTGTCACAGTTGTACAACCATGGCATTAACGCAATTGTACAACCATGACACTGGCACTATTGCACAGCCATGACAGTCACAATTGTACAACCATGACATAGTAACAATTGTACAACCATGACATAGTCACAATTGTACAACCATGACATTGTCGCAATTGTACAACCGTGGCACTGGCACTATTGTACAACCGTGACATAGTCACAATTGCACAACCGTGGCATAGTCACAATTGTTCAACCGTGGCATGGGCCCTATTGTACAACCATGGCATTGGCACTATTGTACACCCATGACATTGTTACTCTTGTACAACCATGTCATTGAAAATTGTATAACCGTGTTATTGACAACATCCTACAGCCGTGCCATTGACAGTTTTCTGCAACAATGTCATTGACACCATTGTACAACCATAGCACTAACGCTATTGTGAAAAAATGGCATTTATAATATTGTACTATTGTGACACTTATAGAATTGTACAACCATGGCATTGACAATATTGTACAACCATGGCACTGACAGAATTGTAATTGGCCTTGACACTATAGTATAACCATTGCATTGATTATGTTGTACAACGTTGCACTGACGTTATTATACAATCATTGCCCCGACATTATTATACAACCATTGCCCTGACGTGATTCTAGAACCATTGCCCTGACGTTATTGTACCATCATTGCCCTGACTGGATTGACAATCATTGCCCTGACGATTAATGTACAATCATTGCCCGACGTTATGTACAATCATTGCCCAGGAACCGTTATTGTACACATTGCCCTGACGTTATTGTACTAATCACGGTAACTTACACCATTGTACACCATGGCATGGACACTACTGTACATCCATGGCATTGACAATTGCACAATCATGACACTGACATCATTGTACAACCATGACACTGACAGTATCGTGCATCCATGTCCCTATTGTATAACCTACAACCATGTCAATATTGTATAAGCATGTCACTATTGTATAAGCATGTCACTATTGTATACGCATGTCACTATTGTATAAGCATGTCACATCACTTGCATAGGCATATCACAACACTATTGTATAACCATGGCACTATTGTATAACCATTTCACTATGTATAACCATCTCACTATTGTAATAACGATGTCACTTTCTATTGTATAACTTATGTCACTATTTGTATAGCCATGTCCCTATTGTATAACCATGGTCACTATTGAATAAGTATGAAACTGTCAGCATTGCACACCATGCATTTGAACTACATTTAGAAATAAAACACTGACATTTATCATGCAGCCATGGTACTGACAGTATGTCTCAACCCTGACACTGACAGTATTTACAAAAATGGCATTGACATATTGTTCACAAGCACAGCCGACTATTGAACATCCGTTGCACAGACATCTACGTACAACCATGGCAATTGACATATTATGCAATAACCATGTACTGACATTATTATAAATCCATGTCATGTACTGTGACAGAACTGACAGCTGGTGTGTTTTCAGTCTAGCCTGCCCTGCCCTACCCGCCTTCCCACCCTGCCCTGCCCTACCCTCCCTGCCCGGCCATACCCTTCTTGCCCTGCCCTACACTGCACTGCCCTGCCTGGGGGGGTGCTGGGGGTGGGGGGGGGGTGGGCCCTAGCCCTGCCCTACCCCTCCCTGCCCTACCCTTTCCCTTCCTTGCCCCTGCCCTAGCCTACTTCCCCTACCCTACCTGCCCTGCCCTAAACCCGGCCTTGCCACTACCATACCTGCTACCGTTCCCTGCCTTACCCTCCCGCCCTACCCTGTAACCCTGCCCGGGCCCTCCCCCTGCCCCTGTCCAGTCCCTACCTGCCATTCCTAGTCCTGCCCTACTACCCTGCCTTGCCCATCCTTGTCCTGCCCTACCATGCCCTACCTTGTTCTGCTTGTCCTAACCCGCCCGCCCTGCCCAACTCTATGTACCCTACACCTGCCCTACCTTGTTTCTGCCTTGTCCTAACCCTGCCCTGCCGCTACCCTAACACCCTATCCCTGCCCTTCCTTGTCCTATCTTGTCCTGGCCTTGTCCTGCCTGTCCTACATTATCCTAACCTTATCAAACCTTTCCTACCTTGTCCTCCTTGTCCTAACCTTGTCCCTACCTTGTCCTGCCTGTCCTACATTATCCTAACCTATCCATAAACCTTGTCCTACCTTGTCCTGCCTTGTCCTAACTTAGCCTACGCTTGTCCCCTTTTCCTCCGTGCCTGCTTGTCCTACCTTATCCCTACTTTGTCCCTGCCTTGTCCTGGCCTGTCCTACTTAACCTACCTTATCATACCTTGTTCCTGCCTGTCCTGCCAGTCCTACCATTTGTCCTGCCTTCCTCCTGTCCTACCTGTCCTCCTGTCCTACCCTGTTGCTCTGACTCATACACGGAAAGGACCTTCCTGCAGACTGGTGACTTCAACTTTAGAGCCGCCACTGCCACTGTGGCTGTCTCTGTCTCTGTGGCTGTCTCTGTCTCTGTGGCCAGGAGGCGGGCCGACCCTGTGCGGTGTGTGGGGAGGGAGGGGGCGGACACAGGGGAGGTAGAGGGCCACGTGACACAGGGCCCCCAAGGTGAGCAGAACTCCCCCCAGGTAGAAGGAGGCGTCGTAAGCAGCGGACTTGTCGTACACAAAACCTGCAGCAGCAGCAGCAGTAGTAGTAGCAGTAGGTCAGCCTTCTGTCTGCCTTCTCCACATCACTTCACTGGGACACTACATCAACACTGTCTACTTATTACACTACATCAACACTGTCTACTTATTACACACATTAACACTGTCTACTTATTACACTACATTACACTGTCTACTTATTAACTACATTTACACTGTCTACTTATTACACTACAGAACCTGTCTACTTATACACTACATTAAAACACTGTCCTTCTTATTACACTATCATTAACACTATACTACTTATTACACTACATTAACACTGCTACATATTACCTACATAACACTGTCTACTTATTACACTACATTAACACTGTCTACTTATTACAACTACATTACAAGTCTATACTTATTACACTACATTAACACAGTCCTACTTATTACACTACTTAACACTGTCTACTTATTACACTACAATCAACACTGTCTACTTATTACAGACTACATTAACACTGTCACTTATACACTACATAAACACTGCTAATTATTACCTACATTAACACTGTCTACCTTATTACACTACATACACCTGTTCCTACTTATTACACTACATAACCATTGTCTACTTATTCCACACATAACACTGTCCTACTTATTACACTACATTAACACTGTCTACTTATTACACTACATCACACGTCTACTTATTACATACACTAACATTAACACTGTCTACTTATTTACACACATTAAACTGTCCTTGCTTATTACACTATATAAACACTGTCTACTTATACACTCATAACTCTGCTTCTTTGAAACACTACATTAACACTGTCTACTTATTAACATACATGAACCACTGTCTACTTATTACAACTATGTTAACACTGTCTACTTATTACACTACATTAACACTGTCAACTTATGACCCGACATTAACACTGTCTACTTATTACACTACATTAACACTGTCTACTTATTACACTACATTAACACTGTCTACTTATTACACTACATTAACATTGTCTACTTATTACACTACATTAACACTGTCTACTTATTACACTACATCAACACTGTCTACTTATTACACTACATCAACACTGTCTACTTTATTACACTACATTAACACTGTCTACCTATTACACTACATAACACCTGTCAACTTATTACACTACTATAAGCTGTCTACTTATTACACTACATAACACGTCTCTTATTCCAACTACATTAACACTGTTCTACTTATTACACTACATTAACACTGTCTACTTATTACACTACATAACACTGTCTACTTATTACACTACATTAACACTGTCTACTTATTACACTACATAACACTGTCTACTTATTACACTACATTAACACTGTCTACTTATTACACTACATTAACACTGTCTACTTATTACACTACATTAACACTGTCTACTTATTACACTACATTAACACTGTCTACTTATTACACTACATCAACACAGTCTACATTATTACACTAACATTAACATCCTGTATACATTCTGTACACTACATTAACACTGTCTACTATTACACTACATTAACACTGTCTCCTTAAACCACTAATTAACACTGTCTACTTATTTACACTACATTAACACTGTCTACTTATACAACTACATACATCTGTCTACATATACACTACAATTACCATGTCTACTTATTACACTACATTAACACTGTCTATCTTATTACACTACATTAACACCGTCTCTTATTACACTACAATCAACACTGTCTACTATACACTACTTTAACACTGTCTACTATTACCTACATAACACTGTCTACTTATTACACTATATAACACGTGTCTACTTATTACCACTACAATTTACCTGTCTACTATACACTACATTAAACACTGTCTACTTATTACACGAACATTAAAACACTGTCTACATATTACACTAAATAATTTTGTTAACAACTGTCTACTTATTACAACTACATTTAACACATTCTACTTATTACACTACATTACCACTGTCTACTTATAACACTACCCATTAAACTGTCACTTATTACACTACATTAACACTGTCTACTTCTTACACTACATTAACCATTTGTCATACTTATTACACTACATTAACACTGTCACTTATTACACTACATACAACACTGTCTACTTATTACACTACCTCAACACTGTCTACTTATTACACTAGGGGGGGGGCGTTTAACACAGTCTACTTATTACACTTACATTAACACGTCTTACTAATTTCACTAACATTACGCTGTCTACTTATTACACTACATTAACACTGTCCTACTTATTATACTACAGTAACACTGTCTACTGATTACACTACATTCACACTGTCTACTTATTACACTACATTAACACTGGTCTACTATTAACACTACATTAACACAGTCCTACTTATTACCCTAACATTAACACTGTCTACTTTATACAGAACTACATTACACTGTCCACTTATTACACTACAAAACACTGTCTACTTATTACACTACATTAAACACTGTCTACTTATTACACAACATTAACCGTCTAACTTATTACACTACATTAACACAGTCTAACTTATTACACAAACATTAACACATGTCCTACTTATACACACTACATTAACACTGTCCTACTTATTACACTTACATAAACACTGTCTACATATTACACACATTAACACTGTCTCTTTCTTACAGTACATAAACACACTGTCTACTTATTACACTACATTTACACTGTCTACTTATTACACTACATCAACACTTACCCTACATCATACAGTACATTAACACTGTCTACTTATTACCTACATTCACAAACTGTCTACTTAACACTACATCAACACTGTCTAACATTCTACAGTACATTAACACTGCTACTTATTACACTACATTAACACTGTCACTTAAATACACTACATAACACTGTCAACTTATTACACTACATTTAACACTGCTACTTATTACACTACATAATCACTGTCTACTTAATTACACTACGTTAAACACTGTACATAATACTGTCTTACTTATTACAACTACATTAACACTGTCTACTTATTACACTACATTAACACTGGCTACTTATTACCCTACATAACACTGTCAACTTATTACACTACATAACACTGTCTACTTTATTACAACTACATAACACTGTCTACTTTATTACACTACATTAACACTGGTCTACTATTACACTACATTAACACTGTCAACTTATTAAACTACATTAGAACTCTGTCTTACATATTACACTACATTAACACTGTTTACTTATTACACTTGAAACATCAACAACTGTCTACTTATTACACTACATTAACACTGTCTACTTATTACACTACATTAACTCTGGTCTAATCCTTATTACACTACATTAACACTGTCCTACTATACACTACATAACCACTGCGACTTATTACACTACATCATCACTGTCTACTTATTACACTACATTAACAAAGTCTACTTAATACACTACATTAACACCCTGACTACTTATAACACTACATTAACACTGTCTACTTATTACATACATTAACACTTTCTACTTATACACACATTAACACAGTCTCCTTATTACACTACATTATCACTGTCTACTTTATTACACAACATAACACTGTCCTACTTATTACACTACATTAAACACTTCACTTATTAAACTACATTAACCACAGTCTACTTATTACATACATTAACACTGTCTACTTATTACAACTACATAAACCCTGTCTACTTTATTACACTACATAACACTGTCTACTTATTACACTACATTAACACAGTTCTACTTTTTACAAACTACATTAACACTGTCACTTATTACACTCTACTTTAAACACTGTCTACTTATACTCTACATTCAACACTGTCTACTTATTACAGCTACATTAACAAGTCTTACTTATACACTACATAACACGTTCTCTACTTAATACACTACATTAACACAGTCTACTGATTACACTACAGTAAACACTGTCTACTTATTACACTACATAACACTGTCTACTATTACACTACAAAAACACTGTTTCCTACTCATTACAACTACATTAACACAGTCGACTTATACACAACACTACATTAACACTGTCTACTTATTAACTACTTAACACAGTCTACTTATTACACTAACATTAACACTGTCTACTTATTATCACTACATTAACACTGTCTACTTAGAACGACATTAACACTGTCTACTTATTACACTACATTAACACGTCTACTATATTACACTACATTAACACTGTCTACTTATTACACTACATTATAACACAGTCTACCTATTACACTAACATTAACACGTTCTACTTATTACACTACATAACACAGTCTACTTATTACACTACATTACACAGTCTACTTATAACACACATTAACACAGTCTAACTTATTACACTACATTAACACTGTCTACTTATACACCTACATTAAACACTTCTTACTGATTCACTACATTAAACACTGGTCTACTTATTCACACTACATTAACAACTGTCTATTAATACACTACATTAACACTGTTCACTATTACACTACATTAAACACTGTCTACTTATACACAACATTAACACTGTCTACTTATACACACTTAACACTGTCGTAACTTCATTACACTACATTAACACTGTCTTATTATACACTACATTAACACAGTCTACTTATTACACTACATCAACACTGTCTACTATTACACTACATCCAACACTGTTCTACTTATTACACTACATCATCACTGTCTACTTTAATATACACTACGTTAACACTGTCGACTATTACACTGACATTAACACTGTCTACTAATTACACTACATTAACACTGTCTACTTATACACTTCATTAACACTGTCTAATTATTACACACATTAAAACACTGTCTACTTTTATTAAAACACTACATTAACACTTTCACTTAATCACTACAATAAACACTGTCTACTTATTACACTACATTAACACTGTCTACTTATTACACTACATTAACACTGTCTACTTATTACACTACATTAACACTGTCTACTTATTACACTACATTAACACTGTCTACTTATTACACTACATTAACACTGTCTACTTATTACACTACATTAACACTGTCTACTTATTACACTACATTAACACTGTCTACTTATTACACTACATTAACACTGTCTACTTATTACACTACATTAACACTGTCTACTTATTACACTACATTAACACTGTCTACTTATTACACTACATTAACACTGTCTACTTATTACACTACATTAACACTGTCTACTTATTACACTAAATTAACACTTTTCTACTTATACACTACAATAACACCTCTACTTATTACACTACATTTAACACTGTCTACTTAATACCTACATTAACACTGTCTACTTATACACTACATTAACACTTTCACTTATTACACTACATTAAACACAGTCTACTTATTACACTACATTAACACAAGTCCTACTTATTACACTACATTAACCCAGTCTACTTATTCACACATTAACAACTGTTACTTATTACCACATTTAACACTGTCTACTTATTACACTACATTAACACTGTCTACTTATTACACTACATTAACACTGTCTACTTTATTACACTACAATTACCTACTGTCTACTTATTACACAAGCATTAACACTGTCTACTAATACACTACATTAACACTGTTTCATACTTATTACACTACATTAACACAGCTTTATTACACTACATTAACACTGTCTATTTATTACAACTACATTAACAAAGTCTATTATTAAACTAACATTAACACTGTCTACTTATTACACAACATTAACACTGCTACTAATACACTACATTACACGGTCACTTATTACACTACATTAACACTGTCCTACTATTACACTACATTACACTGTCTACTTATTACACTACATTAACACTGTCACTTATTAACACTACATTAACACAGTCCTACTTATTACACTACATCACACTGGTCTACTTATTACACTACATTAACACTGTCTACTTATTAACACTACATCAACACTGTCTACTTATTACACTACATTAATAACCCTGTCTACTTATTATACTACTTTAATAACCCTGTCTACTTATTACACTACATTAACACTGTCTATTATTACACTAACATGAACCCGTCTACTTATTACACTACATTAACCCTGTCACTTATTACACTCCATTAACACTGTCTACTTATACACTACAATAAACCTGTCTAATTAGTACACTACATTAACACTTGTCTACTTATTACACTAACATAAACACTGTCTACTTATTACACTACATTAACCCTGTCTACTTATTAGACACTAAATTAACACTGTCCTTCTTATTCACTACAATAACACTGTCTACTTATTTCACTACATTCAACACTGTCTACTTAATTACACTACATCAACACCAGTCTACTTATTACACGACATTACGATCTGTCTACTTATTACACTAAATTAACACTGTCCTACTTATTACACACATAACACTGTCATACTATTACAACACATTAACACTGTCTACTTTATTACAATACATTAACACTGTCGACTTATACACTACATTAACACTGTCTACTTATTACACTACATATTCTTTTCAACACTTGTCTACTTATTACACTACATAACCCGTCTACTTATACACTACAATAACAACTGTCTACTTATTACACTACATAAACACTGTCCTACTTAATACACAACATCAACACTGTCTACATATAAACACTAACATAACACTGTCTACTTATTACAGTACATTAACACTGTCTACTTGATTACACAATTTTAACACAGTCTACTTATTACACTACAGCAACACTGTCCTAACTTATTAAATTACACTACATTTTACAACTGTCTAACTTATTACACTACAATAACACTGTCTACTTATTACACTACATTAACACTTCTACATTTTCACACTCCTCATCATCTTTAATGCTGCCATACCATGTTATGCGTGTGTTGTTACACAGGCGGCAAGAACGTGCAGTCTTTAATTCGTGCATACCAAGTTAGTGCGTGGTTGTTACTACGGAGCGCAATACTGCAGATCTCTCCCTACAGACACAGTGCATCCGGACATTGGCAGTTCCAATGGGGAATTCTTCCTAGGGAACGGGGTAAAAAAACAAGGACTAGCCGCCGCTGTACCCTTCACAGTGCTTTGCAGGCAGAACCAATAAACGACAGGCAGACACACAGACAGCCTGATGATTACCAGCCAGAGGAGGCCCCGCCATGGCGGCCATCCCTCTGAAGAGCGAGAGGATGCCGAAGGCGTTGGTCAGCTTCCCCAGCCCCAGCACGTCACAGATCAGGATGGACGACAGCGACACGAAGGCCGCTGAAACAGGACACCACACCACCCCAGTTAGAATTATGCAGCAGCTGTCGTCAGTGCATAATCATCCATGTCAGTGAATAAATCACAGATCAGGACGGAGGACAGCGACACAAAGGCCGCTGAAGCAGTACACCACACCACCCCAGTTAGAATTATGCAGCAGCTGTTGTCAGTGCATAATCATTCATGTCAGTGAATAAAATCCAGAACAGATGGACGACAGCGCCACAAAGTCCGCTGAAGCAGATACACCACAAACAACCCCAGTTAGACTTGTGCAGCAGCTGTTGCAGTGCATAATATAACTGCTGTTGTCAGAGCATAATTATACATGTCATGAAATAAATTCACAGATCATATGGGACGACAGCACAAAAGGCCGCTGAAACAGTACACCACACCACCCCATTAGAATTATGCAGCATCTGTTTGGCAGTGCATAATTATACTGCTGTTGTCAGAGCATAATTATACATGTCAGTGAATAAATCACAGATCAGGATGGACGACAGCGACACAAAGGCCACTGAAACAGTACACCACACCATCCAAGTTAAATTGTGCAGCAGCTGTGTCATGCCTAATATACTGCTGTTCAGAGCAATAATTATCCAGACATGAATAAATCACAGATCAGCATGACGACAGCGAAAACAAGGCCGCTTAAACAGTACACACACACCACCCCAGTTAGAATTATTCAGCAGCTGTTGCAGTAGCATAATTTATACTGCTGAGTTGTCAGAGCATAATTTTATACATGTCATGAATAAATCACAGACAGCGATGGAGGACAGCGACAAAAGGCCGCGGCAGCAGTAACAACCACAACCACCCCAGTTAGAATTATGCAGCAGCTGTTGGCAGTGCATAATTATACTGCTGTTGTCAGAGCATAATTATCCATGTCAGTGAATAAATCACAGATCAGGATGGACGACAGCGACACAAAGGCCGCTGAAACAGTACACCACACCACCCCAGTTAGAATTATGCAGCAGCTGTCGGCAGTGCATAATTATCCTGCTGATGTCAGTGCATAATTATCCATGTCAGTGAATAAATCACAGATCAGGATGGACGACAGCGACACAAAAGCCGCTGAAACAGTACACCAGACCACCCCAGTTAGAATTATGCAGCAGCTGTTGTCAGTGCATAATTATACATGTCAGTGCATAATTATAGCGCTGTTGTCAGTGCATAGTTATACCGCTGCATGCTGTCAGTGCATAATTATCCCGCTGCTGTCCGTGCATAATTATACATGACAGTGCATATTATCCCGCTGTTCGGTCATACTATACATGCAGTGCATAATTATCCCGTTGTCAAGTGCATATTATACAGCTGTGTCAGTGCATAATTATCACTGTTGTCAGTGCATTATTATCCCGCTGTTGCCAGTGCATAATTATCCCGCGTTGTCAAAGTGCATAAGTACCCCGTTGTCAGTGCATAATTAATTACCGCTGTTGTCAGTGCATATTGTAACCGCTGCTGCAGTGCATATTATACTGCTGTTTCAGTGCTAATGAAACCGCGTTTCAGTGCATAATTATACATGTCATTGCATAATTATACCGCCTGTTGTCAGTGATTGTTGAACCGCTGCTGCAGTGCCTAATTATACCGCTGTTGTGCAGACATAATATGCCTCTGTGTCAGTGCATAATAATACCGCTGTTGCCAGTGCAATAAAATACCCTGTTGTCAGCATAGTTGTACCGCTGGTGTCAGTGGCAATAATTATACCGCTGTTGTCAGTGCATAATTATACCGCTGTTGTCAGTGCATAATTATACCACTGTTGTCAGTGTATAATTATACCGCTGTTGTCAGTGCATAGTTATACCGCTGTTGTCAGTGCATAGTTATACCGCTGTTGTCATGCATAATTACCACTGTTTGTCAGAGCCTAATTATCCACTTGTCAGAGCATAATTATCCACTGTTGTCAAGCATAATTATCCACTGTTGTCATGAGCATAATTATCCAGCTGTAGCAGTAGCATAATTATACGCAGTTTGTCAGTGCATAGTTATACAGCTGTTTTCAGTCATAATTAACAAATCAATCAACAAAGATATGATATGATTTATATATATCAATTAAAGCTATCAATCATATCAGATATCAATACCATAAACGAGATTATCTATAACATATTATATATAATTAATATCAACATTTATCAAATCTCTAAAAATCCCGCTGGTTGTCAGTGCAAAATTATACCGTGTTGTCATGCATAATTATCCCGCTGTTGTCATGCATAACTATAACTTCTGATTGTCATGCATAATTATCCGTTTCTTTGTCCAGGGCATAATATACTGTGCGGTTTGTAAGTGCATAATTATACTGCTGTTGTCCAGTTGCATAATTAACCGCTGTTGTCAGTGTAACATGATTAGACCGCAGTTGTCAGGCATATTTATACCGCTGTTGTCATGCATAATTATAACCTCTGTTGTCATGCATAAATTACCCGCTGTTGTCATGCATATTATACCCAGTTGACAGTGCATATTATATCCGCTTCAGTGCATAATTATACCGCGGTTGTCAGTGCATAATTATACCGCTGTTCCGTGCATAAGTATAACACGCTGTTGCCAGTGCATAATTATTCCTAGCTGTTGCCATGCATAAAAAAATTACCCGCTGTTGTCAAGCATAATATATCGCTGTTGTCAGTGCTTAATAACCGCTGTTGTCAATGCATAATTATCCCTGTTGTCAATGCATAATTATCCCTGTTGTCAGGGCTAATTATCCCGCTTTCATGCATAATTATCCCCGCTGTTGTCAATGCATAATATCCGCTGTTGTCAGTGCATAATTAACCGAGTTGTCATGCATAATTATCCCGATGTTGTCATGCATACTTATACCGCTGTTGTCCGTAGCATAATTATACCGCTTGTTGGTCATGCAATAATTAACCGCTGTTTCTGTGCATAATTATCCCGAATGTTGTCAGGCATAATATACCGCTGTGTCAGTGCAATGATTATACCGCTGTTTTTCAGTGCTATTTATACCGCTGTTGTCAGTTGCATAATTATCCACTGTTGTCGTGCATAATTATCCCGCTGTGTCATGCAAATTATACATTCCAGTTCATAAATATACCGCTGTTGGCCAGTGGCATAATTATCCCGCTGTTGTCAGTGCATAATTCTACCGCTTAGTCAATGCATAAATTATACCAATGTTTTCCAGTGCATAATTATAAACGCTGTTGTCAGTGCATATTATCCGCTGTTGCATGGCATAATTATACTGCAGTTGTCAGTCATAATTACCGCGGTTGTCATGCTTAATTATCCGCTTGTTTTGGTCAAAGTGCATAATTAACCCAGTTGTCAGGCATAATTATCCGCTGTTGTCAGTGCATAATATCCGCTGTTGTCAGTGCATAATTATCCGCTGTTGTCAGTGCATAAGTCAGAGATCAGGAAGGGGGACAGCCCCCAGAGGCTGCTGACACAGTGCCTAGTTGCCCCCCTTGGCCATCTTCAGTCAGCCAGCCAGAGACATTCATGGGGGCTAGTTACAAGCCACACATTCAAAGTAACTAATTATCAATACCATCATTTTATCAAAGAAAAATGCAACACCAAAGTATTCGAACATCACACATAGTACACATTACAATAATACCATATCAATACCAAAAGCCATACTTTTATAATTTCAAAAACGAGGGAATTCCAAAAGGTCACAAGCCTTATTATAACACACATTTATCACAGAAAGTAATAAATTAAATTTATAAAATAACACACACACATCACACACACACACCACACAACACACACAATTACACAAACACACACACACACACACCACACACACAACACACACACACACACACACACACACACAAACACACACACACACACAGACAACACAAAAACACACACACACGAAGGGAACGGACACCTGGTGTTTAGAGTGTGTTTTCTGCTCTGCTGACCCGGGTTCGATTCTCGTTCCAGAGGATTTTTTTTCATCTAGAGTTAACATCAGGTGCCGACTCCACACCCCTCATGTCTTTCGATGAGACTTTAAACGCGAGTCCAGTGGTCCAACGCACACAGAACATCTTGCGCACACGTTAAAACCGTTCCGCTTTCTCTTGAATAGTAGCATTGTGTGCCCGTTGGAAACAATAAACAAAACGACAAACTGCTTACACATGGACTTGTGAAAAATGCACACGAGTGCTTATCCCATTATCTCTAAATAAAAAAAAACAAAAGAATAAAATAAAATAACACCACACACTACACACAAAAATCACACACAGACACACACACAGACACACACACACACACACAAACACACCCACAACACACACACACTCACACAGACACACACACACACACACAACACACAACACACAAACAAACACACAACACAAACACACACAGACAACACACACACCAGCACCATACACACCCACACCGCACCACACACAGACACACACACGCACACACACACACAGACACACACACACACACCACACACACACCCACACACACACTACACACACACACCCAGAACACACACACACACACACACACTCACAGACACACACACACACACTCCCACACACACACACACGCACACACACACAGACACACACACACCCCAGACACACCCAACACAAATCACACACACACACACACACACACACCACACACACACACAACACAAAACACCACCACACGCACATACACACACACACAACGCACACACACACACACACAACGACAACACACACACACACACACACACACACACACACCACAGACACACACACACACACACACAGACAACAGACACACACCACACACAACACACACACACACACACACAAACACAACACACGTACACGCAAAATACGCAAGAACACACTAACACACATACACAACGCACACCACACACAACACACGCACAACAAAAAGCACCACACAAACACACACATCACACAAACACACACACCCAGACACACTCACAGGCAGACACACACACACACACACAGACAACACACACACACAAACACACACACACAGACATACACAACACACACACACACGCACGCACGCACGCACGCTGACCCAAACTGAGGCCGAAGGCGGTGGCTGCGGTGCAGAGCAGGGTAAAGGAGGAGGAGCAGAGCGGGAAGGAGGAGGTGGTCAGGCCACAGGTCAGCATGGACAGGGAGGTGATGACCAGACTGTCCACCCGCTCAGGTCAGCCAGCCACCCCACCACCACCCGCCCCAGCGTGTTGGCCATGCCTGCAGCCACACACACGACACACACACACAGACATACTCACGCACACACACACAACACACACAGCGACACACACACAGACAGACAGACAGACACCACACACACACACACACACACACAACACGACACACACACGCACACACACACACAACGCACACATACACCCACACAGACACACACACACACACACAGACACACACACAGACACAAATACCTCGCACACACACACAAACACACGCACACAATCACACGCACACACACACACACGCTCGCACGCACTCAACATACACACACACACGCACACACACAAGTCAAGGCAGGGTTACTGGGTGCCAGTCTCTTGTCGCCAACTGTCTCCTTCTTCTTCTTTCTCTTCTTCTCCTTCTCCGTCTCCTTCTTCTCCTCCTCCTCCTCCTCCAGCTCCTCCTCCTCCCTGCTCCTCCTCCTCCTCGACCTCCTCCTCTCCTCCTCCTCATCTTCTCTTCTTACTTCTTCTTCTTTCTTTCTCTCTTCGTTCTTCTTCTATTCTCCTTCTTCTTCACATTGTCATCATCATCAACGTCATCGTCCATCATCACCCTCACAACAATTATCATCATCAACATCATCAATCGTTTCGTCACATCGGTATCTTATCATCATCTTCTCTTCTGTTTCGCGTTCGTCGTTCGTCGTCGTCATCATCATCATCATCATCATCATCCATCACATCATCATCATCATTGTCATTATCATCACCACCCCACCACCACCTACCATCATAATCAATCATCATCGTCGTCGTCTCTATCTTCTTCTTCTTCTTCTTCTTCTTCTTCTTCTTCTTCTTCTTTCTTCTCTTCTTCCTTCTCTTCTTCTTCTTCTATCATTGAACCGCTCAACAGCAACGACGTTATCGTCATTGAGCGAAAATGCGACGAGCAGCCGTCAAGCGCCGACAAGTCAGGCCCGGCTCATCCGACTTCGACGTGGGAGAGAAGGGATATTTTTAAATCCTTCTAGAGAAAAGGCAAAGCAGAGATAGGACGAAGAAGGCAGACAATGGACGAAGAAGGCAGACAATGGACCAAGAAGGCAGACAATGGACCAAGAAGGCAGACAATGGACCAAGAAGGCAGACAATGGACCAAGAAGGCAGACAATGGACCAAGAAGAGGGAAAGGGAGCAACAAGGTAGAAACAAAGAGAGGGATAGAAAGGAGGAAATTCCTTTCACCGAATATCCAGACAGTGGGGATACTATTCAGTCTGAGAGGCGTCACTGCTGTCAACCCCAACATGACTAGTTCACAATTGCACAACCGTGGCATGTCACAATTGTTCAAATCCTGGCATGGGCCCAGTGACAACCATGGCATGGGCACTATGTACACCCATGACATTGTTTACTCTTGTAAACCATGTCTTGAAAATTGTAATAACCGTGTTATTGACACATCTACAGCCGTGCCATTGACAGTTTTCTGCAACAATGTCATTGACACCATTGACACCCATAGCACTAACGTATAGTAAAAAATGGCATTTATAATATTGTACTATTGTGACACTTAGAGAATTGAACAACCATTGGCATTGACAATATTGTACAACCTGGCACTGACAGAATTGTAATTGGCCTTGACACTATAGAATAACCATTGCATTGATTATGTTGTACAACGTTGCACTGACGTTATTATACAATCATTGCCCCGACATTATTATACAACCATTGCCCTGACGTGGATTCTAGAAACCATGCCCCTGACGTTATTGTTACGCATCATTGCCCTGACTGGATTGACAATCATTGCCCTGACGATTAATGTACAATCATTGCCCGACGTTATGTACAATCATTGCCCAGGAACCGTTATTGTACACATTGCCCTGACGTTATTGTACTAATACGGTACTTACACCATTGTACACCATGGCATGGACACTACTGTACATCCATGGCATTGACAATTGCACAATCATGACACTGACATCATTGTACAACCATGACACTGACAGTATCGTGCATCCATGTCCCTATTGTATAACCTACAACCATGTCAATATTGTATAAGCATGTCACTATTGTATAAGCATGTCACTATTGTATACGCATGTCACTATTGTATAAGCATGTCACATCACTTGCATAGGCATATCACAACACTATTGTATAACCATGTCACTATTGTATAACCATGTCACTATTGTATAACCATGTCACTATTGTAATAACGATGTCACTTTCTATTGTATAACTTATGTCACTATTTGTATAGCCATGTCCCTATTGTATAACCATGGTCACTATTGAATAAGTATGAAACTGTCAGCATTGCACACCATGCATTTGAACTACATTTAGAAATAAAACACTGACATTTATCATGCAGCCATGGTACTGACAGTATGTCTCAACCCTGACACTGACAGTATTTACAAAAATGGCATTGACATATTGTTCACAAGCACAGCCGACTATTGAACATCCGTTGCACAGACATCTACGTACAACCATGGCAATTGACATATTATGCAATAACCATGTACTGACATTATTATAAATCCATGTCATGTACTGTGACAGAACTGACAGCTGGTGTGTTTTCAGTCTAGCCTGCCCTGCCCTACCCGCCTTCCCACCCTGCCCTGCCCTACCCTCCCTGCCCGGCCATACCCTTCTTGCCCTGCCCTACACTGCACTGCCCTGCCTGGGGGGGTGCTGGGGGTGGGGGGGGGGTGGGCCCTAGCCCTGCCCTACCCCTCCCTGCCCTACCCTTTCCCTTCCTTGCCCCTGCCCTAGCCTACTTCCCCTACCCTACCTGCCCTGCCCTAAACCCGGCCTTGCCACTACCATACCTGCTACCGTTCCCTGCCTTACCCTCCCGCCCTACCCTGTAACCCTGCCCGGGCCCTCCCCCTGCCCCTGTCCAGTCCCTACCTGCCATTCCTAGTCCTGCCCTACTACCCTGCCTTGCCCATCCTTGTCCTGCCCTACCATGCCCTACCTTGTTCTGCTTGTCCTAACCCGCCCGCCCTGCCCAACTCTATGTACCCTACACCTGCCCTACCTTGTTTCTGCCTTGTCCTAACCCTGCCCTGCCGCTACCCTAACACCCTATCCCTGCCCTTCCTTGTCCTATCTTGTCCTGGCCTTGTCCTGCCTGTCCTACATTATCCTAACCTTATCAAACCTTTCCTACCTTGTCCTCCTTGTCCTAACCTTGTCCCTACCTTGTCCTGCCTGTCCTACATTATCCTAACCTATCCATAAACCTTGTCCTACCTTGTCCTGCCTTGTCCTAACTTAGCCTACGCTTGTCCCCTTTTCCTCCGTGCCTGCTTGTCCTACCTTATCCCTACTTTGTCCCTGCCTTGTCCTGGCCTGTCCTACTTAACCTACCTTATCATACCTTGTTCCTGCCTGTCCTGCCAGTCCTACCATTTGTCCTGCCTTCCTCCTGTCCTACCTGTCCTCCTGTCCTACCCTGTTGCTCTGAGCTCAGACACGGGAAAGGTCGTCCTGCAGACTGGTGACTTCAACTTTAGAGCCGCCACTGCCACTGTGGCTGTCTCTGTCTCTGTGGCTGTCTCTGTCTCTGTGGCCAGGAGGCGGGCCGACCCTGTGCGGTGTGTGGGGAGGGAGGGGGCGGACACAGGGGAGGTAGAGGGCCACGTGACACAGGGCCCCCAAGGTGAGCAGAACTCCCCCCAGGTAGAAGGAGGCGTCGTAAGCAGCGGACTTGTCGTACACAAAACCTGCAGCAGCAGCAGCAGTAGTAGTAGCAGTAGGTCAGCCTTCTGTCTGCCTTCTCCACATCACTTCACTGGGACACTACATCAACACTGTCTACTTATTACACTACATCAACACTGTCTACTTATTACACTACATTAACACTGTCTACTTATTACACTACATTAACACTGTCTACTTATTACACTACATTTACACTGTCTACTTATTACACTACAGAACCTGTCTACTTATACACTACATTAAAACACTGTCCTTCTTATTACACTATCATTAACACTATACTACTTATTACACTACATTAACACTGCTACATATTACCTACATAACACTGTCTACTTATTACACTACATTAACACTGTCTACTTATTACAACTACATTACAAGTCTATACTTATTACACTACATTAACACAGTCCTACTTATTACACTACTTAACACTGTCTACTTATTACACTACAATCAACACTGTCTACTTATTACAGACTACATTAACACTGTCACTTATACACTACATAAACACTGCTAATTATTACCTACATTAACACTGTCTACCTTATTACACTACATACACCTGTTCCTACTTATTACACTACATAACCATTGTCTACTTATTCCACACATAACACTGTCCTACTTATTACACTACATTAACACTGTCTACTTATTACACTACATCACACGTCTACTTATTACATACACTAACATTAACACTGTCTACTTATTTACACACATTAAACTGTCCTTGCTTATTACACTATATAAACACTGTCTACTTATACACTCATAACTCTGCTTCTTTGAAACACTACATTAACACTGTCTACTTATTAACATACATGAACCACTGTCTACTTATTACAACTATGTTAACACTGTCTACTTATTACACTACATTAACACTGTCAACTTATGACCCGACATTAACACTGTCTACTTATTACACTACATTAACACTGTCTACTTATTACACTACATTAACACTGTCTACTTATTACACTACATTAACATTGTCTACTTATTACACTACATTAACACTGTCTACTTATTACACTACATCAACACTGTCTACTTATTACACTACATCAACACTGTCTACTTTATTACACTACGTTAACACTGTCTACTTATTACACTACATTAACACTGTCAACTTATTACACTACTATAAGCTGTCTACTTATTACACTACATAACACGTCTCTTATTCCAACTACATTAACACTGTTCTACTTATTACACTACATTAACACTGTCTACTTATTACACTACATAACACTGTCTACTTATTACACTACATTAACACTGTCTACTTATTACACTACATTAACACTGTCTACTTATTACACTACATTAACACTGTCTACTTATTACACTACATTAACACTGTCTACTTATTACACTACATTAACACTGTCTACTTATTACACTACATTAACACTTCTACTTATTACACTACATCAACACAGTCTACATTATTACACTAACATTAACATCCTGTATACATTCTGTACACTACATTAACACTGTCTACTATTACACTACATTAACACTGTCTCCTTAAACCACTAATTAACACTGTCTACTTATTTACACTACATTAACACTGTCTACTTATACAACTACATACATCTGTCTACATATACACTACAATTACCATGTCTACTTATTACACTACATTAACACTGTCTATCTTATTACACTACATTAACACCGTCTCTTATTACACTACAATCAACACTGTCTACTATACACTACTTTAACACTGTCTACTATTACCTACATAACACTGTCTACTTATTACACTATATAACACGTGTCTACTTATTACCACTACAATTTACCTGTCTACTATACACTACATTAAACACTGTCTACTTATTACACGAACATTAAAACACTGTCTACATATTACACTAAATAATTTTGTTAACAACTGTCTACTTATTACAACTACATTTAACACATTCTACTTATTACACTACATTACCACTGTCTACTTATAACACTACCCATTAAACTGTCACTTATTACACTACATTAACACTGTCTACTTCTTACACTACATTAACCATTTGTCATACTTATTACACTACATTAACACTGTCACTTATTACACTACATACAACACTGTCTACTTATTACACTACCTCAACACTGTCTACTTATTACACTAGGGGGGGGGCGTTTAACACAGTCTACTTATTACACTTACATTAACACGTCTTACTAATTTCACTAACATTACGCTGTCTACTTATTACACTACATTAACACTGTCCTACTTATTATACTACAGTAACACTGTCTACTGATTACACTACATTCACACTGTCTACTTATTACACTACATTAACACTGGTCTACTATTAACACTACATTAACACAGTCCTACTTATTACCCTAACATTAACACTGTCTACTTTATACAGAACTACATTACACTGTCCACTTATTACACTACAAAACACTGTCTACTTATTACACTACATTAAACACTGTCTACTTATTACACAACATTAACCGTCTAACTTATTACACTACATTAACACAGTCTAACTTATTACACAAACATTAACACATGTCCTACTTATACACACTACATTAACACTGTCCTACTTATTACACTTACATAAACACTGTCTACATATTACACACATTAACACTGTCTCTTTCTTACAGTACATAAACACACTGTCTACTTATTACACTACATTTACACTGTCTACTTATTACACTACATCAACACTTACCCTACATCATACAGTACATTAACACTGTCTACTTATTACCTACATTCACAAACTGTCTACTTAACACTACATCAACACTGTCTAACATTCTACAGTACATTAACACTGCTACTTATTACACTACATTAACACTGTCACTTAAATACACTACATAACACTGTCAACTTATTACACTACATTTAACACTGCTACTTATTACACTACATAATCACTGTCTACTTAATTACACTACGTTAAACACTGTACATAATACTGTCTTACTTATTACAACTACATTAACACTGTCTACTTATTACACTACATTAACACTGGCTACTTATTACCCTACATAACACTGTCAACTTATTACACTACATAACACTGTCTACTTTATTACAACTACATAACACTGTCTACTTTATTACACTACATTAACACTGGTCTACTATTACACTACATTAACACTGTCAACTTATTAAACTACATTAGAACTCTGTCTTACATATTACACTACATTAACACTGTTTACTTATTACACTTGAAACATCAACAACTGTCTACTTATTACACTACATTAACACTGTCTACTTATTACACTACATTAACTCTGGTCTAATCCTTATTACACTACATTAACACTGTCCTACTATACACTACATAACCACTGCGACTTATTACACTACATCATCACTGTCTACTTATTACACTACATTAACAAAGTCTACTTAATACACTACATTAACACCCTGACTACTTATAACACTACATTAACACTGTCTACTTATTACATACATTAACACTTTCTACTTATACACACATTAACACAGTCTCCTTATTACACTACATTATCACTGTCTACTTTATTACACAACATAACACTGTCCTACTTATTACACTACATTAAACACTTCACTTATTAAACTACATTAACCACAGTCTACTTATTACATACATTAACACTGTCTACTTATTACAACTACATAAACCCTGTCTACTTTATTACACTACATAACACTGTCTACTTATTACACTACATTAACACAGTTCTACTTTTTACAAACTACATTAACACTGTCACTTATTACACTCTACTTTAAACACTGTCTACTTATACTCTACATTCAACACTGTCTACTTATTACAGCTACATTAACAAGTCTTACTTATACACTACATAACACGTTCTCTACTTAATACACTACATTAACACAGTCTACTGATTACACTACAGTAAACACTGTCTACTTATTACACTACATAACACTGTCTACTATTACACTACAAAAACACTGTTTCCTACTCATTACAACTACATTAACACAGTCGACTTATACACAACACTACATTAACACTGTCTACTTATTAACTACTTAACACAGTCTACTTATTACACTAACATTAACACTGTCTACTTATTATCACTACATTAACACTGTCTACTTAGAACGACATTAACACTGTCTACTTATTACACTACATTAACACGTCTACTATATTACACTACATTAACACTGTCTACTTATTACACTACATTATAACACAGTCTACCTATTACACTAACATTAACACGTTCTACTTATTACACTACATAACACAGTCTACTTATTACACTACATTACACAGTCTACTTATAACACACATTAACACAGTCTAACTTATTACACTACATTAACACTGTCTACTTATACACCTACATTAAACACTTCTTACTGATTCACTACATTAAACACTGGTCTACTTATTCACACTACATTAACAACTGTCTATTAATACACTACATTAACACTGTTCACTATTACACTACATTAAACACTGTCTACTTATACACAACATTAACACTGTCTACTTATACACACTTAACACTGTCGTAACTTCATTACACTACATTAACACTGTCTTATTATACACTACATTAACACAGTCTACTTATTACACTACATCAACACTGTCTACTATTACACTACATCCAACACTGTTCTACTTATTACACTACATCATCACTGTCTACTTTAATATACACTACGTTAACACTGTCGACTATTACACTGACATTAACACTGTCTACTAATTACACTACATTAACACTGTCTACTTATACACTTCATTAACACTGTCTAATTATTACACACATTAAAACACTGTCTACTTTTATTAAAACACTACATTAACACTTTCTACTTATTACACTACATTAACACAGTCTACTTATTACACTACATTAACACTGTCTACTTATTACACTACATTAACACTGTCTACT
The DNA here is from genome assembly GCA_028751875.1 of Rapana venosa. NCBI lineage: Eukaryota > Metazoa > Mollusca > Gastropoda > Neogastropoda > Muricidae > Rapana > Rapana venosa. The sequence continues at coordinate 51,569,855 of CM054160.1, forward strand.
TATTACACTACATTAACACTGTCTACTTATTACACTACATTAACACAGTCTACTTATTACACTACATTAACACTGTCTACTTATTACACTACATTAACACTGTCTACTTATTACACTACATTAACACTGTCTACTTATTACACTACATTAACACTGTCTACTTATTACACTACATTAACACTGTCTACTTATTACACTACATTAACACTGTCTACTTATTACACTACATTAACACTGTCTACTTATTACACTACATTAACACTGTCTACTTATTACACTACATTAACACTGTCTACTTATTACACTACATTAACACTCTCTACTTATTACACTACATTTAACACTGTCTACTTAATACCTACATTAACACTGTCTACTTATACACTACATTAACACTTTCACTTATTACACTACATTAAACACAGTCTACTTATTACACTACATTAACACAAGTCCTACTTATTACACTACATTAACCCAGTCTACTTATTCACACATTAACAACTGTTACTTATTACCACATTTAACACTGTCTACTTATTACACTACATTAACACTGTCTACTTATTACACTACATTAACACTGTCTACTTTATTACACTACAATTACCTACTGTCTACTTATTACACAAGCATTAACACTGTCTACTAATACACTACATTAACACTGTTTCATACTTATTACACTACATTAACACAGCTTTATTACACTACATTAACACTGTCTATTTATTACAACTACATTAACAAAGTCTATTATTAAACTAACATTAACACTGTCTACTTATTACACAACATTAACACTGCTACTAATACACTACATTACACGGTCACTTATTACACTACATTAACACTGTCCTACTATTACACTACATTACACTGTCTACTTATTACACTACATTAACACTGTCACTTATTAACACTACATTAACACAGTCCTACTTATTACACTACATCACACTGGTCTACTTATTACACTACATTAACACTGTCTACTTATTAACACTACATCAACACTGTCTACTTATTACACTACATTAATAACCCTGTCTACTTATTATACTACTTTAATAACCCTGTCTACTTATTACACTACATTAACACTGTCTATTATTACACTAACATGAACCCGTCTACTTATTACACTACATTAACCCTGTCACTTATTACACTCCATTAACACTGTCTACTTATACACTACAATAAACCTGTCTAATTAGTACACTACATTAACACTTGTCTACTTATTACACTAACATAAACACTGTCTACTTATTACACTACATTAACCCTGTCTACTTATTAGACACTAAATTAACACTGTCCTTCTTATTCACTACAATAACACTGTCTACTTATTTCACTACATTCAACACTGTCTACTTAATTACACTACATCAACACCAGTCTACTTATTACACGACATTACGATCTGTCTACTTATTACACTAAATTAACACTGTCCTACTTATTACACACATAACACTGTCATACTATTACAACACATTAACACTGTCTACTTTATTACAATACATTAACACTGTCGACTTATACACTACATTAACACTGTCTACTTATTACACTACATATTCTTTTCAACACTTGTCTACTTATTACACTACATAACCCGTCTACTTATACACTACAATAACAACTGTCTACTTATTACACTACATAAACACTGTCCTACTTAATACACAACATCAACACTGTCTACATATAAACACTAACATAACACTGTCTACTTATTACAGTACATTAACACTGCCCACCAGGACTTCTGCCCCTCGCACACCACCAAACTCTCTGTCCCCCGCCCACCAGAACTCTCTGTCCCCGCACACCACCAGCCCCCTTCTGCCCCGTCACACCCAGGCATCTCTGCTCTCGTCACACCCCCAGCCTCTCTGTCTTTTCGTAACCCCCCAGACACTCTCGCCCCTCGGCACCCGGGCATCTCTGTCCCCGTCCCCACCAACCTCTCTGTCTCTCGTACACCCCCCGCCACTCCTGTCCTCGCCCTCCATCAACACTCTCTGCCCCTCGTCACACCACAGGACTCTCTGCCCCTCGTCACCCACCAGGCACCTCTGCTCCGTCACACCACCCGGGACCTTCGTCCCTCGTACACCACACTCTCTGTCCCTCGTCACTCTCTGTCCCTGTCACACCACCAACCCCCGGGCCCTCGTCACACCAGGCACCTCGTCCCTCGTCCCACCCCAGACACTCTCTGTCTCTCTCCCCCACCAGACACCTCTGTCTTCGTCACACCCACCGACACCTCTGTCCTCGCCCCCAACCAAAACACTCTGGGGCTCTCGTCACACCCCCAGACCACTTCTGTCCTCGTCCACCACCGACACTCTCTGTCGTCGTCACACCCCCAGACATCTCTGTCTCTCGTCACACCACCAGACACTTCTCTGTCTCTCGTCACCCACCAGACACTCGTCCTCGTCACCACAGTCACTCTCTGTCCCTCGTCACACCAAACCAGGCACTCTCTGTCTCTCGTCACACCCAGACACTCTCTGTCTCTCGTCACACCAACTCAGGTCACTCTCTGTCTCCTCGTCACACACCAGACACTCTCTGTCCCTCGTCACACCACCAGACACTCTCTGTCCCTCGTCACACCAGACACTCTCTGTCTCTCGTCACACCACCAGACACTCTCTGTCTCTCGTCACACCACCAGACACTCTCTGTCTCTCGTCACTCTCTGTCCCTCGTCACACCAGACACTCTCTGTCTCTCGTCACACCACCAGACACTCTCTGTCCCTCGTCACACCACCAGACACTCTCTGTCTCTCGTCACACCACCAGACACTCTCTGTCTCTCGTCACACCACCAGACACTCTCTGTCTCTCGTCACACCACCAGACACTCTCTGTCCCTCGTCACACCACCAGACACTCTCTGTCTCTCGTCACACCACCAGACACTCTCTGTCTCTCGTCACCACACCAGGCGCTCGCCGCGCTGTGAGAACACACACTGGATGATCAATTTGCCTGACGACTTTTCAAATAGCCAGCATGTCAGCAGCCACACTCCGACTTCATAGGACTTTTCCTCCTCTGACCTCGGTAGTGGTGGTTGTGCTAGGAGTCTGTCATCACTGACGCCAATCAAAGCGAACCATTGGAAACATGACAGACAATCATCATGATGCAGGCCTGGGCACTTGCTGAGTGACACCAGGAATGGCCACATCACCCTCAGGAGATGTACAGGTGAGGAGGAGGTCAGGCCACTGGTGTGAGGTCACTCTATGCAGCTGTCCACGTCCACACCTGACTGTCCCTCCCTCCCTCCCTCCAAACCCTGCAGTCACTGCCCCTCCTGCCTGTTCTGCTCTGTTATGTTCTGCACTGTTCTGTTCTGCTCTGCTCTGTTACTGTCCTCTCTGTCTTGCTCTGTTCTGCTCTGCTCTGTCTGTTCTTATTTTGCTTCTTTCTGCTCTGCTCTGCTCTGCTCTGTTCTGCTGTCTGCTCTGTTCCCGCTCTGCTCTGCTCTGTTCTGCTCTGCCTTCTGTGTTCTGGTCTGCTCTGCTCTGTTCTGTTCTGCTACTGCTTCTTTCTGCTGCTGTTATGTTCTGCCTCTGTTCTGCTTCTGCTGTGTTCTGTTTCCCGCTCTGTTCTGCTCTGCTCTGTTGCTCTGCTTCTGCTCTGTTCTGCTCTGTTTGCTGTGTTCTGATCTGCTCTGTTCTGCTCTGCTATGTTCTGCTCTATTCTGCTCTGTCTTCTCTGCTTGTCTTTTCTGCTCTGCGTTTTCTGCTATTTGCTCTTTTCTCTGCTTCTGCTGCTGCTCTGTTGCTCTGCTCTGCTCTGCTCTGCTCTGCTTGTTCTGCTCTGTCTGTTACTGTCTGCTCTGTCTCTGCTCTGCTCTGCACTGCTCTGCTCTGTCTGCTATGTTCTGCTCTCTTCCTCATGGACTGCAGCAGGTCTGGCATTGCGCCGGAAAACTTCGGTGTAGTGTTACACTCATGTTCAGCATTGCTCTGGGTGAGATTGCACGAAGCTGGGATCTGGTAACTCTACAATTCTCGGCATTTATAATATAGCATACTAGCTACTGCTCACTACGCCTGTAGGCACATCACCATCATCACACACCACACAACCAACACACTCTCCACACACACAACCACACACACACACACAAAGATACATTCAGCAGAAATAGTGGGTTGTAATGTCATGTAATTCAGAATCAGAATGCAGTGGCACAAAAATGATTCTCTTTATTCTCGTTATGTTGCGATGGGGCACTGAAAACCGCCTGAAAGCACAAACAACTGACATTCTGAAAACAAAGCATAGGAAGAACTCAGCCAACATGCAGTGGGTTTGGTAAAAGCTGCTGATTGCAGAACGATTCAGGAATCTCTATGTTCTTTTCCAATTATGTGTGCCAAAGATTTCTCAATTCTCTGATACATTCTTTTTTATTAAAATTGGTCCATATACCAACAATCATACCATACAAAGGGAAAACAAGCAGAGGACGCTCTATCAATTATGAGCATTCGTTACAATCTCCCAATTTGAATTCTCAGCAACTATTGGCGAGGACCGTCGTTCAATTATGCAAAAATCTTCACCAGAGCTCTAGCCTTTAACGACATAAAGATTATAAACCAACGATCGTTACACGACAGAATAAAGACTTACAAACAAGAATCGTTTATCAACGACAGAAAAGACTTATCAACAACGAATCGTTTATCAACGGCACTAAATAGGACTCTATGCAAACAACGAATTGTCTATCAACGACAAAAAAGACTTATCAAACAACGAATCGTTTTATCAACGACAGAAAAAGACTTATCAAACAACGAATCGTTTTATCAACGACAGAAAAAGACTTACCAAACAACGAATCGTTTTATCAACGACAGAAAAAGACTTATCAAACAACGAATCGTTTTATCAACGACAGAAAAAGACTTATCAAACAACGAATCGTTTTATCAACGACAGAAAAAGACTTATCAAACAACGAATCGTTTTATCAACGACAGAAAAAGACTTATCAAACAACGAATCGTTTTATCAACGACAGAAAAAGACTTATCAAACAACGAATCGTTTTATCAACGACAGAAAAAGACTTATCAAACAACGAATCGTTTTATCAACGACAGAAAAAGACTTATCAAACAACGAATAGTTTTATCAACGACAGAAAAAGACTTATCAAACAACGAATCGTTTTATCAGCGACAAAAAGCAAACAAAGAAACAAACAAACAAAAAAAACCCCAAACAAATTAAGCTCCCCCAGAAAAACACAACGTTTTTGTTCCTTTTGGACAATAGTGCCAGTGTTGGTGTTCCAGTTTAACTTGGGATCAACACCAGTTCCCAGATGCTAATAATTTCAGACATTTTCATCTTCTTGGTTTTGGTTAATGATATCCCGAGAAGTGTTCCCCGATTTTCTGAAATCCACAGGAAGATCTTCAGCTTTACCAACTCTTAGCTCCAGATAGGCCTCATCACACCAATGGACGAACTCGATGAGGGCTGGACCATGGCCTATGACTGATCCAGATATAAAGAAAAGACCAAAAAGCACTGTCGTGCAAAACGATTTCACAAGAGAGGAATGTTCATACTGCTTCTGCAATCATCTGTATATAGAATGTACAGAAGTGGCGAGAGGACGCCACCTTGTGGAGAACCAGCACAGTCAACCCTAACTGAGGGAGATAGTATTTTGTTGCCAAAACACGCTGTGGTCTGTCGGTTAAAAATTCAATCAGCCAACAAAAAGTTGACTGTGTACGTCAATTTTTGAAAGTATTTCATAACAAGCTGGATTGTATTGAACTCAGCAAACAATATTCTGGCGTGAGAGTCAGGTGTCATCAATGGCTGTACAACTTGTTCAAAATGAACAGTTTGACATCTTCAACACCTCTTCGAGACCTGTACGCAGGTTGTAAGGGGTCAAGATCTTTCTCTGTTACGGAAAGAATGGGAGATTTTACGATCTTTTCTAAGGTTTCATTACAAGAGATGTGAGAGCTACATGTCTAATATCGTTAGGCCGAGAAGGATTGGGTTTCTTTGGAAGAGGTTTTTCATTGGAAAATTTTCCAAAAACTGGAATCTTACAAAATATCCATGAGGCCTGGTAAAGGTGTTGAAGGAAAACTGGCAAGCTCAAAAGGTGCGAACTCCCGGGATTACCCCCTTATTTTCAAACTGGGTTTCCCGGAGGGTTTTTTAAAACTTATTGTTTTTGAATTTCTTGCAGATACTTTTTTAAAAAAACAACAATGACGTTTTTTAAAAAAAAAGTAAAAGTTTTCCCTTTAGGTCACTTAAATTTTACCGAAAAAAAGGGGATTTTAGGAAACAAGTAAAAATGGGGTTTTTTTGGTCTGGTAAGTTGTTATCACGAACCCCCTGGAGACTAATCTTCGCCTTTTTGTGAGACAGCTACCATGTTTTCTACCACTAATTTTGTACCTTTTTCCCGGCCCGAAAGATTTTGTTTCCCTTTCCAAAAATTATCCTCTTTCTTAAATTTCGTCCCCAAAAACCCCCTTGTTTTTCAACCCCCCTGCTTTTTTGCTTTTGCTTTTTTGGGGCCCGCTCCTTTTTTTCCCGGCCCCTTTTTTCCGTTCTGTCTGTTCTGCGCTGTTCTGCTCTGTTTTCTGCTCTTTTTTCCCGTCTGTTCTGTTTCGCCTGCTCTGCTCTGTTCGCTCTGCTTTTGTTTCTTTTTCTGCCTTTTTGTCCTTTTCTCTGCTCGCTTTTGCGGCCCGCCCCTGGTTTTTTTTGGGGGTTCTTTCTCTGTTTCTGTTTCTGCTTTTTCTCTGCTCAGGGTCGGGGGGGGGGGGGGGGGGGGGGGGGGCCCTTCTCTTTTTGCTCTGCCTCTCTGCTTTTTGGGTTTCTGCTTCTTTTTTTCTTCTTTTTTCCCCTCATGGAAAGGGAGCCAGGGTTGGGATTCGGGAAGGAAAAAAATTCAGGGGTTTGGGGGGTACCCTCAACTTTAAACATTTTTTTTGGGGGGGAAGATTTCCCCGAAAACAGGGATTGGGACAAAAAAAATAAACTTTAAAAATAATAAAAAAATAATGATAATTTTAAAAATAATAATAAAATAAAGTTTTATGATGGAAAAGAGAAAAAAAGAAGGAAAAAAAACAAAAAAAACAACAAACAAACAAAAAAAAATAATAACAAAATAACAACAACAAATGGGAAAGTATAGTGTTATATCTTGGGAAAAAACAAAAACAAAACGCTTTATTTAAACCATTCTCCAAATCATGAACCAATAACAATTAATTTCTTAAAATTAAAATAAAAAAAAAGCGTAAGCACCCCACACCAAACACACACACCACACACCACCCACACACACAACACACACACACACACCACCAAAAATTTTACACTTTGGCTTTTGGGGAAGGATTCCCGGGTGTTGAAGGCAGGGGCAGGGGAGTTTGGGGCGGAGGGGGGCAATCTTTTAAATTTTAAATAAGTATGTCTTAAGGGCTGGGGTTTTTTTTTTAAAGATCAAAAATTTTTTACTTTGGGCCTTTTTTAAAGAACAGGGGGGGATTGGGGGGGGGGGGGGGGGGGTAGGGGGTCATTTAAAGGTTTAATGGACCAGAAAAAGAAAAGAGCGACGGCCGACAGGGCCCTTGGGTTTAATTTTTGGTATTTGTAAGGGCAAGGATTTTGCAGCAGAGCGGAAAGGGGAAAAAGAAGGGGTTTTTACAAGGGGGGCATTCCCCCAGGTAGGAAGGTGCTGTTTTTGGAAACATTTGTACCAAAAAAATACTGTCTTATTGTTTACTCTTTGTGGCACAGGCAGCCAGTGAGAAGTGCAAAAAAGGGGGTGATCCGCTAGACTTTTTTTTTTCTGAGACTACGAGTGCAGAGTTTTGTTAGTCAAGGAGTGATAGATTATCTGGCAGACCAGCCAAAACAGAATTAAAAATTAATGCAGTCGTGAAAGAATGAAAGGTTACAAGTTTGGATGTTGCATTCAGTGGACGGTACTTGGGAAGGATAATACGCCGAAATTGATAGTATGCAGGACGGCAGGTCTGGGTGATGAATTTTGCATGGAGTGCGTTTCGATAACAACATCTAGATACTTCACAGCTGTGGTTAAAGGGACTGATGTATTGCCGATTTTTATTGAAGCTGTTGTGATGGAAAAGAGTTTGTTTTTGATCCCTACAAGCATGGCTTCATTTTTTTCTGCGTTTAGCTGTAACTTGTTCTGTATCATCCAGTTTTGGATATCTTGAAAGCAGTAGACCATATTTGTCAAGAGAGAAGGCAGATTTTCAGGAGTAACACTGCTTTGAATCGGAGAGTCATCTGCATAGACATGATGGTTAATCTGGTGAAGGTTTATTATATGTGACAGTGGAGCAGTGTAGAGAGTGAAAAGAACAGGGCCCAGAACTGATCCCTGCGAGACTCCACATTCCAGTTTGGCAGGTATTGATTGAATCTTGTTTACTGCAACTGTCTGGAATCAGTCAGACAACACAACCAACATTCGGCATGTATAACTAACAAGCACATTCCCACGCAGTACACACACACACACCACACACACACACACACACACACACACCACAATAAATAAATAACCACAAACACACGCAAAGGAACACACACACAAAACACACACCACACACCACGAAGCACAACCCCACACACACATACATACACACACACACCTTTATCATTTCAAAGTCCGCAATCTGTTTACTTCTATGTTATTTTTCTAAAATGACAAATACAATTTACAACCAGTCCATTGCAGCTTAAACTAGCTGGTAGGAACCAGAAAATGCCCACCTGTTCCCCCCCCCCCCAAAACACA
>CM054160.1:51579231-51630158 GCA_028751875.1 Rapana venosa
AGGTTATTGCGCAGAGCGGGAACGAAAAGGAGTGTACAGGGGGACTTTCACAGGGTAGGAGGGTGCGTTTTTGGGAAATTTTTGTAACAGGGGGTATGATCTTTTTTTTACTCTCTGTGGCACAGGCCCCGTGGGAGATAAAGGAGGGGGGTTAATGTGTCTTTTTTTTTTTTGGAGGACTAGTCGGCGCAAGTTTTTGTATACCTACCTTTCCCTCATATCTTTTCCTACTTTTTCAACGCATCCTTCCCTTTTTTGTGTGGTGTGTGGTGGGTTGTGTGTGTGTGGTGTGTTGTGTGTGTGTTGTGTGTTTAAATTTTAAAAATTCTTATGTTTTTTTGAGGAAAGTTCTGCTTTAAAATTTTTGGAGGAAGCGCTTCGATTTGTTTCTTTTACAAGTTTTCAGCGCTATATAAATTCCATTTTTTTCTTTTTTTTTCTTTTTTTCTTTTTTTTTTTTTTTTTTATACTTGGGGGAGTGGCTGATGATGCTGGCAGATCACCCCAAAAGAATTTGAAAACAGTCCAGACGTGAAATAATGAGAGACTTTCGGATTTTTGCCCAATTTCCCCCTGTACCCCTTTTGATAAGATTGAGTCGTCTGATTTGTTTCCATTAGTATCCTTAGTAATTTGCTAACAAAAAATAGATGCTGTGATTTTTCTGATAATATCTTTGCCTAATTTGCATAAACATCAAATAGACTAAATATGCATTTTCTGATAGTATCCTTACCTAATTTGCATAAACATCAAATAGACTTCTATGCATTTTTGATAGTATCCTTCCCTTTAATTTGCATAAACATCGGGTTTAGAGTGATTTACTTTTTTGGCCAGTACCCGTAGAAAATTTTGCATACGAGGCAGATAATTCATTTTCATGTTGACAATAATTATTGCTTGCCAGCTTGCATGAACAATGGGTATCTTCACTCAAAATTACATTTTTTAACACGCGCTTCCTGAACTATGACAAAGCAGCATCGGGGGGACTAGGTGAAAAGCTTAGTCAGTGAGGAAAGCCAATAGTGCAGGTGGCCAGCTGCATTCAACCTCATTCCCATCAAACACATGGAGAGGGAGGGGTTTTCCGCCAAAAGCCCAGTTGTGCCAGAAATGCACGTCCTGAAAAGGTCCACGACATGCGACAACCACTTCTGAAGGAGAGTTGAACGGACAACAGTCCCCGAAGTTCATATACAGCTACCTTCATGGTGAGTAGAAAACATCGTATATGCAAAGTGTCACATAAAGAAAACCCTTGGAGTTATTGCGGGCGGAAACGAACCCCCCCCCCCCCCCCCCCCCCCCACCCCCCCAACTCAAATGGAAAACAGGGAAAAGTGAATTTCATGAAGCATGGTGTGGAATAAGTGGACTGGGTGTTTTCCACGTCATCATAGGAAAACGAAAAGAGACATCTCTCCCTGGGTCCCTTTCTCATGTCTTTCTGTCTGTCTGCCAGTCCACACACACAGACACACACACACCACACAAACGCGCTCGCACAAACACACACCACACAGACACACAACACATACACCAAACACAAAAAAACCACACACACAGACACACACACACCATACACATTGGTTTCACTGCTGAGTACCTCGCACATTGACAATCTCTCCCACCCATTCACCATCCCACAACCCCCCGCCCCCCCCCATCCCCCACACCACCCCCCTCCCCTTTCCCCCTTCCCGGCCCTTTAGTCAGTTTGTTCTTATTCAGAAATTTCTGTTTGCTCTGTAGCCCCCCCCCCCCCCCCCCTTTGTTTATGAGGGTTGGAACAGCAAATCCATACAGTTCTGTGGCTGCCTGCGTAGATTTGTGTCACTGTGTTCTTCAACACAGCATGCCGTGACTCGTGTCCAGCAAGCATGCATCAAACATGTTCGTATGTGGGGGCATGTTGTATGTATGTATGTTGTATGTATGTATGTATGTATGTAATTTATGTATGTATGTATGGGTTTTGCTGTGTTGTATGTAGTATGATGTGTTGTATGTATGTAGTATGTATGTATGTATGTATGTAGTATTTTATGTGTGTATTTTATGTATGTAGTATTTTGTGTATGTATGTATGTATGTATGTATGTATGTATGTATGTATGTATGTGTGTGTATGTATGTATGTGTGTGTGTTGTATGGTATGTATGTATGTATGTGTGTGTATGTATGTATGTAGTGTGTATGTATGTTGTATGTATGTATGGTATGTATGTATGTTGTATGTATGTATGTATGTATGTATGTATGTATGTATGTATGTATGTGTGTGGTGTGTGTGTGGTTATGTATGTATGTATGTATGTTGTATGTATGTATGTGTGTTGTTTATGTATTTATGTATGTAGTATGTATGTAATGTTTTGTGTGGTATGTTTTGTATGTATGGTTAGGTAGGTAGGTAGGTAGGTGGTATGTATGTATGTATGTATGTATGTATGTATGTATGTTTGTATTGTGTGGCATGTTTTGTATGTATGTGTGTATGTATGTGTGTATGTAAAGTGTGTGTGTATGTATGTATTGTATGTATGTGTGTGTATGTATGTTAGTATATATGCTAGTTCTTCAGTTTAACGTCCTTCCCAAAAAAAAGTGATATCAGGGCGATTGTTTTGTGTGTTTTGTGTGTGTGTGTGTGTGTGTGGTGTGTGTGTGTGTATGTAGTGTGTGTGTGTGTGTGTGTATGTACGTGTGGGGTGTTGGTGCGTGCATGTGTGTGTGAGTGCGTGTATGAGAGTGTGGGATACGTCCGTGCATGTTATGTGTGTTTGCATGTATGAGTGAGTGTGTGTTTTGTGCGTGCGTGCATGCGTGTGTTGCTTTTGTGTGTGTGTGTGTGGTGTGTGTGTGAATGAGTGTGAGTATATGAGTGCAATTGTGGGCGTGTGTGTGTGTGTGTGTGTGTGAGAGGAGAGAGAGCGAGGAGATTCGGGGGATTCGGATTCGGATTATTATTCTTGTTTAGGCCACCGCCCTTATGAGGGGTGGTGAAATGGAAAAGAAGTACAATAACACTCTATAAAAGAAACCATAACATTAAAAAACATGCATCAGCCATAGTTAACTACATGTTGAACAGCAATCATCTATGGACGTTGCAGTATCGCGAAGCTTAAATGCTTTATGCAGAATAAGAGAAATTTCCAATCATCAGTATGACTTGTAGATGCCATCAGCAAACTTAGCTGAAATACTGGTTGTTGATAAATATCTCATGGGAAATAAACGCTGTCTAAGTCATTTAAGGCAGGGAACATTAAACAAAATGTAATTCATCGTCTTTCTCCCCCATCCACCATGCAGGACAAATTAACTTAGTGGGTCATATGGCTGCCTATACAGATTGTGGATGGGTTGTAGATTTGACACGCCATTCTAAATCCTTGTCACTATTAATTTTCATATATCTCTCCATGCTAGAGGTGAACTGCAGGCTTCTTTTCTGGACTACTACATAAGTCCTATACAGATTAATCTTTCGTATCTGAATATGATCATTTCCATTTTTGCAATCTACCAATCTACTGAGCGCCGACGAAAAAGTTTTTTTTAATACATCTGTATTTCCAACGCCACGTTTAACCTTACATAACCAAAGCCTTCTCACATTGACAAATGCGGCTACATCAGTTCCCCGTTTTTTTTAACCCTAAAATCTAATTAAAACAACATTTTCTGGTTGGGCTTTTAAATGAGTATTCGAATGTTCATCTGCAGAATCTTAATCCAGTAACGTATGCATTGGACTGCTAGGAATTAATATATAAAGGATTTCTACCAGTTTCACCGGTACACCAGATCTTTGGTGTACGCCTTTCTTACAGCTAATGACCTTTTTCAAGGCAAAAACAAATGAACAGAATCACAGCAGCAGTGCCCGGATTTGTTTTAACCCCCCACAGACTCAGAGCCATTACTGTACAACAGGGCTGGGACTCGTGAATAAAAAATTTTACGAAATAATTTCAAGGACAAATGTTTAATGTAGGGGCCCGCCCCCCCCCACCCCCCCCGGATAAATCTTTTTCATTTATAATAACACGCGAGTTTTTGCCCTGCTGGCGAGATTTTACATGCTGACACAAAACTCTAGTCGAGTAGTAAAAAAAGATTCCTAGATACTTATAAGCATTTATACCGGCAATTATTCCCTATCGAAAGTCCATCTTTCCCTTGCCCTACCCAGTATCCCCCTTCCCCCCCTCTAAATACTATATTATTACTTTTCTTCCGTGTTTATATTTGAACTCGCGTCGAGGTAGCAGAACGTTGCAAGTTGTTAAGTTGTTGTTTGCAAACCATTTATTGTTTCTGAGTAATAAGATATACGTCGTTCTGCTAATAGAACGGTCAACCTCATTCAAACGCACATCAAACAGTCTCCCTAACGGCGCAAACCCATCCGTCTTCCATTTTGCTTTATAACCTTTTACCTCCGAAAGTTATTAATAAAAAGCGAAAATAAGATGGGACTGCACACATCACTTGTTTGACATCCTGCTGTACATTTATTCTTAATATTGTCTGTGCATGCAGCTCCAACTTCACTTACATTTCACTATTTTCATTTACTATGATTACATGTATACAATTTCCCTTTAACCCCATTTTTTTTAAGTATAGACCCTAGGCAATAGTAGGTTTATGTTTTTCGAGTCAAAGGCTTATCAAAGTCAATGATGGCAACTTCAATTTTACGAATTTAGAAGTAAAGTGTCTTCTGAAACCTCTAAAGTAGCAAGGCAAAATGGGCTTCTATTGTTGAGGTATCCTTTTTTACAATCCTGCACTGATTGGTCCCACAGTGATATTATTTTCCTGCCCCCTCTTCCTGTAATCTATGATTAATTTATAGTACTTAATCTCAACCTACTGCATTAACAATTGTACTGAGGAATACCGCCGCCACATCGTAACTTATTGGGGTCTCTTAATAAAAAAAATTACCTTTTTTAATCACAATGGTAAGATAAACTGTATCTGTCCATGTTTCGCGGTAAAGATTCCATTATCAAACAAGGCATTAATCAACTTAAAATAAACTCGCTTTTCACGAACCCATGTTCATTGAGTTCTTGTATATTTCACTCCAATTAGCCTTCAAGGCCAGGAGCCTTTACCGGGTTTTATTTTATCTGAATGCAAACAATACATTCTTCCCTAGAAATTGGACGGGTTCATATACAGTCATCAATCAGCATCGTAAAATGGTCATCTGTTCCTATCCTTGTTAACTACTTCTTTTTCTAGCAGTGTTTTAAATGTTGAACCAAGCCTTCTCACCCCCTAGTCTTAATGCTATTTCTCGGGCTGTGTTCTTTTTTAATGAGCACTATTTTGATCGGTCATTCCAAAATCCCTCTTTTTGATTATGATTAGATTTACAGTTTTTCTAAGAAAGGTGGCATTGAATTCTTTTCTCTTTACTTGGCACTAACGGCCTTTTATATCACGACGAGCTCTTGTATACTGATCCCTATCTGCGGTCCATCTAAAAGTATGTCACCGATATTTTCTCTGCAGTCTCCTCACTTTTATTCTAGTTAGAAACTCATTTCATAATCAAACCAAGTAATTCCAGTTCGTTTTTCAGTATTCAGATTACACACACTTTTTCTTGAACACAGCAACACTCTTTATACATTCCATTTAAATATATAAGTGCAGCATTTATATCGGTATCAATCTTATTCATTGCTCCCGGTTTCAATTCAGTTTCAGCAAACATGTAATTGTCGACTTATGGCATCTGTAAAAGACCGACACATAATCGCTATTCCAAACAAATTTGTCTAATGTCATTGTTATTTGCAAGTTCCGGTGTCTGCACTTACGAAAAGTTATCACTAGGGAATGTAACTGATAGTGTAACGGCTATGGGTCTGCACCCTCGATTCGGTTCATGAAACACACAGTTGCAAGGTTTACAGATACACCAATGTAATACGGTCCTAGAAAAGATGGAAATAGTCATTAGTACTGCTTCAGACTTCTGATATGTTTGGTAATGACCACCTTTTGGTCACCTCTACCATACACCATTCAGGATACCATAAACGTAATAATATCTAATAACATTCCCCCCCCATTTCATAATTATTCACTTACCGATTGCTCGAACAACGTAAACAGACAAAGTGACTGACTTGTATGTAAGCATCTAAAAGATCCGAATTCCTTGTTGAGTAATCTTGAGCAACATTTGTACGTGCTACTGTTTAAAATCCACTCTGAATAAAATCATAGCATCATTGTTTGAGTAAACATCGATTAAAAATTTCCTCCAATATAATGTTATTACCATTATCAAAGGTCAAAGTGAGCATTGGAATGGAGAGCCTTCAGGTGGAACAATGCACAGACAATACATAACATTCTTTTCAGTTCCTAACAACCTGATTGTCTAATAAGAAACATTCAAATACCCTACCTAAGGACACTTCGATCTTTGACAGGGGTAGAAATTCATTCGCTTAATCTGAACGAAGACTAGACTACCTGAACGTCTTGCACTGCTTAGTAAATTTAATAGCAGGTTTACAGAAAACGTTGTAACACATAAACAAATCTGTTGTCACCAATATTCCATAATTATTATCGATTAAACATTACAATAATCAAAATGCAAACTATAGGGAAACAAAGTCTTGATCTTTTGATCTTTGAAATAAATCACATTTCACATTTCCATGTCAAAAAGAAATAGGTCGTTCATTTACACCTAAAATCGAATAATTATTTACACACGTGATTATTTCCCCTTTATTGAGTGACTATCAAACACGCATTTTGCTGCAACGGAACTGTTTTTTTCTTTTCCCCCCTCCCTCGCTGTACCCGCGACTCATTTGACTCCCCAACACATTTATCTTCACGCACGCTCGCTGCGCGTAAGGGTTCACGTAGCTCCTCACGCTAACTGTTCCTGTCACCGGACTGCACGTGGCTCGTCACGCTGTTGACAGTTTGGCAGGTCTGCCGGTGTCGAACATCTTTTGACCCCCTCCCAAAAACACATCACTGGGCTGGCCCAATCGTTATTCGGTCTCTGTTAGTTGGTAAAGGTACAGTCCGGCTTGTCCATCATCTAGGTGTTGGTCAAATACCATGGCACATTTCTGGCCCTTGCTCCTAGCATCTTTTCATCTCCCTAGGGAGTCAGCTTTCGTTGATTTCCCGTACGCGTTCAGAGAAGTCCTCACCTATAAACCATGTTACTGCCCTGTAACTTTCTGCTTGCATTGAAGGATTTTAACTTTGTCTTTATAGAAGAACATCTTTGCAATAATGGCGTTGCGTCAGGTTTCTACCACAGACGATGAACCTGTCGAAAGTCATCAGGTCGAGACCATGTCAGTTCTGTCTGTCAAACTGTCTTGTATCATGCCCCTTCACCACCAGTCCTCCTTCATTTCTCCTCGTTCCTCTGTTCTTTTAATACACACATGAAACTCCACAATGTTTCCTCTTTGGACCTATTTCCAAGTCATCCACTTTCTTTTTCTAAGGTGGTCCCTCTTCTTTCAGCTAACGTCAGTGTTGGTCTTCGTTTCAGGTCTCCGTTCTGCCCGGTCGTAAGTCACTCACTGCTCCCTCAGGTCCCCTTTCATACACTTGGGCGCCCTCCATGACCATTCGCCCTCA
This sequence comes from Rapana venosa, assembly GCA_028751875.1. NCBI lineage: Eukaryota > Metazoa > Mollusca > Gastropoda > Neogastropoda > Muricidae > Rapana > Rapana venosa. The sequence continues at coordinate 51,586,898 of CM054160.1, forward strand.
GTGACGGGCCTCTCAATCTTTTTGTCCACTTTTTCAAAACGAAGCATTTATATCACTCTGGAAACTTACTGCAAAGTTGTTTCCTAGTCTTTCGTCATAGCGGCAGCGTCTGGAAGAAGGAGAGGAGGACTTCGCACCTGTCCACTGTCCCTGGGTAGCGGCCATTCGGTCTGGCGGAGACCCCGTCCTCTGTGGTCATGCCGTCGCTGTCGGCCGCATCCGGCCATCTGCTATTCGATGCCGTCTGCAGGCCACCGGGATTCTGTCCAAGTCCCGGCCAGCCACCGCAAAGTAGCCGCCCCTCTCAAAAATCAGACTGTAGGCTGCACCAGTCCCAAAGGTCTCTTAACACACGGCACCCTCGCGTGTGCGCCCGGTGTCAGCTACTCGCGACTGCATGGCGATTTTCTTGACTGACTCTTCGTTATGGCCATAAAAGACAAGAATACTGTCATGAAGCAAGCCAAACCACTGTGCCTACTGTAGACTAGCCCCGGTCTGAAGGCATGGTGCTTATACGGACTGTTCTGGCCTCCGTTACACGCTCCACAAAGTACTGCAACAGTCACCACACCAGGTACCCATAGCAATATACAATCGACAGCGCAATTTTCGTGCAGTAGCTGCAGCGGCACGAAAGCCTGTTGTTCAACACCCCACGGAGCCAGCGAGAGAGAGGAGACAATGTCAAATCTTTTATTTCTGGAGGATAATGAATATAGCACATATGTGCCTCCTTTTTTCCCATCCAGTCCCCGCCGTGGGGATACATCCTTAATAATAATAACCCATTACCCGTATACAAGTCTCACAATAAAAAACAAGGGAAATAACCCTTTTCAATACAGCTCCCCCCCAACAAACCACACCCCCCCACCCAACAGCATAGCATTTAATAATGAAATCACTTCCAACTAATACCCTCCCACCAAAATAAAAACTCCCCCCTAACAAAGCTAAACAAAATCCAAACAAACAGAGAAAGAAACAACCTAAACCAACAGAAGAAGATAAATTAGAGCGAATATACACAGACAAAATCACAACAACAAGAAACAACCAACAGAGCCAAGATAAAATAAACACATTAACCATCACTTTAATAGTCATAAGATAAATCTACACAATCGCACAAATGGTTACTAAATGTTACACCTCTAAATATAAAGATATTTGATCAAGGGCTATCACTAAATACTAATTATGTACAGAGGCCAAGTCATAACAGTATTGAAATATAAAAATATGATCCTTCATCCAGCGACCTTAACACTATAACTATATCAAGCGAGACGATACTAAAGGTGAGAAAGACGACAGACGAGTCAGAGAGAGTGTAGAGTGTGTTATTTCCCAGAGATACATATCCATAAGATATATTCCCCAAATACAGTATGCACGACGCCCTCAACACTCATTTTAGATTATATTCGTTGCAAATTATTTGGTCATGATAATGAAATATATTTTAAGCTCCCATACAATCCACAGCATAAAAACAAGAACAAAACATAAAGAAGAAATCTAAACCTATACAGTCATTGAGGGAGAGATTATGAGTGATTGTGAGTGAGATGAGCGTGAGTGTGTGTTGTATGTGTGTGTGTGGGTGTGTGTGTGTGAGTGTGTGTGTTGTGCCCTGTGGCGGGGCGGGGGGCCACGGGATTCAGCGGATAATACTAAATAGTAATACTCACATTAGCACACGATCAACACAACACTTGTTTAATATACTCATACAAATTGAATCGTCATGATATAAACTCTTCCAGTGCCTAATACCCATTTCACTCACAGCCCAAACTAAAGAGGGGGAAAAAGCCAAATACAGTCATTAACCCTAAGACCACTCCTCTACACCCATTAGTAAGTAATAGATACACAAATTCTTTTTCAGCGATAATGAATGAGTACATTCATGTGCTTTTTTCTACATCAGTCCAACGCCCAGTGGGGTCACATTGCAATGCATCACTAATCATTTTTTCAAAACAGTTATGAAGCAAAAGCGGTAAAAAAACTTTTTTTAAAGACAAAGATGAGAAAAAGAAAAAACAAACAAACAAACAGACAAAACAAACAAACAATCAACCCGGTCGAGCAAAACGACAATATTAAACAACAAGAAAGAAAAACGCCCCCCCACAAAAAAACTACACCAACCACAAAAACATCTAAAAAAAACAGAAATTAAAAACAAAAAATAATCATTTAAAAACAAACAACCTCCCCACTAAAACAAACAGTCACAAAAGCACCCTCCACCAAACATCCGACAAACAAAACTACATGAACAAAAAACACCTACAACAAGAAACAAAATGAGAAGGAAATTTTTTTTCTGCGCCGCTAGATAACCCATCCCCCACTCCCGCTCCCCCTCCCACACACACACTAACTAACCACATACTCACTCACCGCACACCACCACAAACAATAAACCAACCAAACAATAAAAACTCAACAACCATCAACCCACAAAAATCCCAAAGCTAACACAATCTACAGCAAGAACAACAGAGAGCAGCAGAGAGTCGAGAGACCCGAGGTGACGTATGTGAGAGAGACGAGAGACGAGAGAGAGAGAATTTATAGTTCATAAAATTGAGCCACAGGGTGTGTGTGCGTTTTCAAGGATAATATATAACATTATATTTTCACCTCGACAGCACCCAGGACTCACCATCAATATTTTTTTCGAATTATACTCGCGACACATATTGAATAGCCATGAACCAATGAACCAACTGCCCATTATAATCCTCCTATCCATCACTCCCTTACAAAAGGGAGATAAATCACTAAAGTCATAAAATGAACATCTAGCTACACTGTGATTAAGAGAGAGAGACTGCGGATCGGCGGGGGGGGGGGGGGGGGGGGGGGGGCAGGGGGGGGGTAAATGAGAGAGAGTCGGAGGGAAAGGGGGGGGGGGATAATGGGGGGGGGGAGAGAGGGGGGATGTGAGTGTGTGCCCTGTGTGTGTTGTGTGTGTGTGTGTAGGGTGTTGTGTGTGGTGTGTGTTTGTGACGTTTGTGTGCCCTGTGTTAAAGATTAATGCTTTTGGTTTGTAAACACCCATACAAATCAAAAAGGACATTAGAAAAAAAAAACTGAAATATCATTCTCCTGAAACGGCACATCATCACTGTCAACACTCCTTTTCATTTATACTCGTACAGATATAACACATATGTTGTTATTGAAGATATATTTCTTATAACTATAGTGTTGTTAAAAAAAAATATTAAAAAAAATAGAAAAATTTAAAAGCTTACACTTTGCTAAATCACTTTTCAAGTTACAATGAAAATTTGAAAGGGGGCGGGGGGAGGTGAGAGAGAGAGAGAGAGAGAGGAGACTTGAGAGAGAGCAGAGAGAGAGAGAGAGACGAGAGAGAGGAGAGAGAGAGAGATAGAGTGGAGAGAACCCCGCGAGGATGAGAGGACCGCCTTAGAGCGAGAGAGAGAGAGAAGAAGAGAGAGAGAGGACAACAGTCTGCATACTAACAGGTGAAGGGAAAGGGAAGGGCGATAGGTAAGTTGGAAAGGGCAGATAGGTAAGGGAGGATAAGCAATCCTTTGTTTTTAAGGCTATGGACTGTGGTTTGTTATTGTTGGATGTATCAAGTGAGTTGATATTGAGTTTTGTTAGATTGTTATGATTTTCCGTTCGCGCCTGTTTAACACTGAATACTGGGAAAGGGAGTTCACAGCATAGGCCTGAGTAGTAAGTAGACTAGATCCTTGAATAGTCTTTCTCGGTTTAGCGGACACTCGGGGCTTCCGAATAGGTATTTCTGGAATGGTTTTTAGGGGGTATTTGTCTTTTCCTAGTATGACGGACGGTTCCTGCTATGATCTTGAACATCATTACTCCGTTGTTTTTATATTTAGTCGTTGGTGTAAGGGGAGAATATTAATTGACGCCTATAGTTCCAGTTCTAAATAAGATTGTCTCTTCGTAATCAGGACCTGTTGTTTGAAGAGCACGCTTGTACAGGACTCAGTACGGTTCAATAGTCGTTTGCACTAGCACAGGAATCCCACAGGGGTAGAAGCATAGTCTATGAGGATTGTATATAAGGATGGCCCCCCAAGAATAGTTTCATGTATGGATAGTGAAGAAAGTGCTTGATTTTGAAAGTTGGTATACGCTTTGGGAACATGTATTTGCATACGTTGAGACTACTGCTGTAGAACCAACTGAGATTTTTCATCAATTGTTACCCCTAAAACCTTGTGTGATGGGTTTTTCGTTAATTACTTCCTTTTTAATTTTGATGGGGAGTACGTTTGTGGCGTTGTAAGTTTTGGTCGCCTTTTGTCTACTGGTAATTAAGCATGCCACTTTTCGTTGGTTTTGTGGGTGTATGAATATGGTTCAGGTTCGGCTCCATTCAAGAAGCTGATCTCTCACTTTTTTGTAAATCGGGCTTTGTGCTAGAGAGATAGGGTTATGGTGGCTGTATGATTAGTGTGTCATCAGCTATATAGTTCGCATTTGATCTTGATGTGGATGAGGCCGAGGTCGTTCCGTAATCCCCTGTATAGTGTGTAGAGAACTAGTCAACTTGATATGGATTCCTTGCCGCGGTTACTCACCCATGTAATCGATGGCTTGTTGTGTGGATCGTAGTTGTGGCCTATCTGAGACACCCTGTTGCCTGTTTTCTAGATAGGAAGCAAGCAGTTGTAAGGTATTTGTGAGCGATTATTGGTACAGGTGCCTAGTTTTTTTTATGAGAAGTATGTGGTCAAATTGTGTTCAAAAGCAATTTTTTGTGATCTTCAATAGTTCTCCACAAAAGTTCTTTGTCAATAATGTTTTATCTGCCAGGTTCCAGTTGTCTACGTGGCTAAGCAGTGCAGTATCCCGTACATGAGTGTATTTGTCTAAAACACCAGGACCCCATGTTTAGGGTGAATTAAGTGGTAGTATCTAACTGTCGGACTATGAGCTCTTGCTTTATATGTTGTTCTACTCGGGTTTGGAAAGCGATAGCATATGATGGAATTGTGTCGATAAGTCTTGTACCCCGGGGTCTGCTAGTGTCACACACCGATTTTTAGATGGGGATTTCTTTAGCTGTTTTGATGGCATTGGGAAAGCGGTCCTCCTCTTTAAAAGACAAAGGTTAAATATATATGTTAGTGTCGTCTGTGAACCTCTCGGATGCTGTAGCTTCACACACATAGATTCAGGCTGTCCTATTCACATACAACGGACCACGCGTTCTGATTGTTTGAGGTGAGTCTCGATAACACTTAGGACACTCAATACAAAACAGCATCATAATGGATTGTGAGTTTTGAGGGAGTATGCTTTCCTTTTCAACGCTCTCCTTGTGCGGCCATTGAGCGTTATTGGACTTGGATTTCACTCATCTTTATAATGTTAGTAGAGACCATTAATGAAATGATTGTTAAGTTGTTCAGCCCAGTAAAGAGTAACGTCTCTTGATTACTTCTCGTTTTGGAAGATGCTTGTTTGTTAGTTATTTGATTTAGGCTCGACCTTACAGTCTTTGTTGAGCGCCCCTTTGTTTGGTAGATAGTAAGTCTGGAAATATTTCCTTTCTTTTTTTTCGCCCACGTTTTCTCGTGCAGTTTATGGCAATTTCTTAATTTTTTTGACACTCTTATACTTATTTTATGTTCTTTTAAAAGGCGCTTTAAGCCATAGCATGCTTCTTCTAGTTCTCGCTCGTGACGCCAAGGTGAAGTTTGGGGATATATTTGCATCTAATGATTTTTAGTTGGGGCATTGTTTGTTGTAAATAGACAGTTACAGGATAAAAGTGTTTATCCAAAATTCGATGGCTTAAGTATGGATCCAGTACCCCCATGTTGAAGGGTTCTGAAAGAATGGAGTTACTTTAATTGCATAAGAAATAGATTCTCTATCAAATTTAGCAAAGGAACGATATGTTTAGTTTTGTGGACAGGCTTTGGGGATTTTGTTCGTTTCTTGTGGACCACGATGGATACACGACTGAGGTAGTGCTCGCTGCAGTGATAGATGGATTACACTAGTTTCGTACAACAATGTTGTTGGGGTTAGATATATAGATATGGTCAATTCATTTGTGCTTGAGTCTTGGTGAGATCGGTGGCGCGTATTAATTAGTTTGGTGGAGCGTTGTTTGAATTTATTATTTGGGTCAACTTGATTATTTACTTTTGTTAGATCGATATTAATGTCTCACTAATTAAGCTTTATGTTCCCTTGATTCTTATTGGCTGTATTAATAATGCAGTCAAAAATTTGTACAGTCCAGTTGTGTGCTTTCTGTTGGATTCCTATAGCAGATCCTATTACAATAGGATGGGCACCTTTCCTATAGAATATCAATCCATATGGATTCTACACTATTAATGTTCTAAATGGAGGAAGCGCTTGAGGTTATGCGACTACTCCTATCCATAGACTTAGGATTCCTGTTTCCTTTGGGGTTTGTTGATCTCCCTTTACACAGGATTTTATCATCCGCTCTCCGTTTTGGGATATAAAAGTCAGTGTCCATAATATGTGGTCTGAAAAGTCTAGACTCAGATAGCCCTTAGTATGTGAAATGAATCTGCACATTTGTTAGTAGTAGAGTGAGATTTCTTCGATTTTAGCTAAATGCCCCCATGTTTCATATTTACGGTGGCAACAATACGTAGGCCTTCTTATAGGGCCACTTATTGTGGTTGGTATGCATCTGTCTTTTTTGGGTTTTGTAGAGTATGGATATGTGTGAGGAGACAAAACAAGAAAGGACAAACTGTCAGTAAGGGAAAATAGAAAATAGATTTTGTAGTTGAAGAACTCAACACCTAAAGGGGGCGAACCATGATAGGCGTGGTGGTGGAGGAGGAAATTAAGTAGAACAAAAAACAGGCGAAACCAGAATTGAGTGAGGTGTGGAAAACAAGATAACCAATCAACCCACCACAATAAAGGTCTACTGAAAAGAGAAATCTGAAAATGTTTATAGCACCACACTGTGACAAACAAAGCTCCGGTAAACTTAGCTATCTAAACTGCCAAGTGTCAATTCAAGGGTGCCCTGCTTCACCAATTAGGAGCCTGGTAACAGCGCTAGTCTCTCCCAGTGAAGAGTCTCCACAAGGGCACACACAAATTTCTAGTGCCGCTTCCTTGAAGCACCTGACTGAGACACTGAGGTGGCTGTCCCGAGAGATGGGCCCCGGGCACTTGTCATGATTGGTGTCACTCAGCATATAGTAGGGGGTGGGTGGTAGGGAACTGCAGAAGCACAGCACAGTTTGTTTTATCACTGATAAAGGCACTCAGCATAGTCCAGGGATTTGCTGCACGGCTCATTCCCTCACTGAATAATGTCAACCTCAGTAGTACACTGCACCCCCCCCCCCCCCCCATATGTCATCAGCACGTCACGGCATACAATGTCATCTCAAGCGAATAGTCCCTTAGTTCGAAGCACAGTGTTGCCACAAACTTTGCAAAGTTTGTTTTATCAATGGAAAATGAAGCGCCCTCAAGCAAATTAGCCCAGGGATTTGCTACAAAGCTCATTCCCCTCACTGAATATGTCACCTCAGCGGTGCTCTGAATCAATTGTCACTTGCAGTCACACAACTATGCCACACAGCGAATGTCTCATACCCGTTCCGCATGCTAGTGATACCACATCTTCACTGACCCATGCCGGGGCTGAACTTCCCTCCACAAAGCTCCCGGAGACCCGTAGCTCTCGGTCAAAACTGCAGTTTAAAAAAACGAAGCAAAAAACAAAACACTAAAAAACCCAAACAAACATATAAAACAAACAACAACAACAACAATAATCCCTCCTAATATAATACATACAAACAACAAATAAAAAACAACACAACAAACGAATCCCACCTCACACACACACACAAAATAAACCCACAAGCCGGCTTCTACAGTCCGCAATGTTCGTGAGGATGCACACTTTTCACGTGCTACCAGTTCCTTCTATCACTTGAATACGCACATAACGGAACACATAAAACCATGTAAAGAAAATACCATATATATATAAGAATGCGCCTTTAAGAGATACTAGGGAGTTGGAAAGAGCAAGAGGAATACCCAGGTTTGCCACCACTTCCCCAACCTCGCGATTGCAATTTGGCGTGGGGAAGGTTTTAAAAAAAACACCAAAAACACATAAATACATCTAAAAAACAGCAAACAGCACCAACAAAAACCATAAAACAAACAAAAAAAAAACCACACACACAAAAAAAACCACAACACAACAAAATCCACACCTACAAAAAAAACCCCAACAAAAACCAGAGCAACAAAAAATAAGGATTGGAAAAAAAACACAAAAACCAACAAACACAATACAAACACAAAACTCACACACACACTACCTTACATCATACATATTACATGCCCATCCTTTCCACATACACGCACGTACAAACATAGAGTACACACGCATACACACAGAATATCTACGAACACGAGCTTCGTTAACTCACATACACAACAACACACACACAACACACCAACACACCACAACACCTAAACACACCACCCACATCCACACTCAACACACACACTACACCACACACCTGAAATATAATACATACACTATTTACAACACGCACGCCATTCACTACCAATTGAGCGGACACAGCATACACACACAATTATTATGAACACGGCGACCGTCCTTAAATCTCACTACCACACAACCTCACACTAACACACACATCACACAAACACACACACACACACACACACACACAACTCACCCATACACACCCTTTACATCCTACCATACTTACATCTCATCCATTTCAAACACGCACGCATACACATACATAGAGTATACACGCTACACACACACAATTATTGTGCACACGCGCGATCCTTAATCACCATACACACACACACACACACCACCACACACACACTCACCCACACACCCTTACATTATACATACTTACATGCAACTTACACACACGCACGCATACACATACATTAGGTATACACGCATACACACACCAATTATTATGCACACGCGCGTTCGGTAACTCACAATCGCACACACACAACACCACACACACACACACACACACCACACACCACACACACACTGATCCTTTGGGTTATAGAGGTGTTGGCCTGTGTTGACTTCACAGATGTGGAGGGGTCTGCCTTTGAACGGCGACGCGCCATAGGTGGCCCGTGCGCCGGGATTGGGAGGCGGATGGCTCGTTGCACACCACGTCAATCGCATACAGCGGATTGGAACCAACAAAGAACAACCAGTACATTGAAGAAACCACCTATTTGACGCAACAACACCAACTGACGCCTACAGCATCGTTCGTACGAGAAGACATCCTATGCTCTCTGGCCCACCCTGTCATCCTTCTCCAGGACTCGGTTCTCTAAATGTGTTAATGCAAAACGCCTATAGGACAACGTCGTATGGATTTAGAGTGGAAAGAGATAAATCAGATAAAACAGTGGGACATTCTCAACGATAATGATGGTAACAGACTCTGATAGGCATTCAAAACCACATTGCTGTTGTTATTCCAACCGTGTGGGTAAAACTCGATCTTATAATAAGTCGGTCTACCCAGTTGGCCAGCAACAACACTGGTTTAGGTAATGTGAAGCCAGATCTTGGACTTCCTTTCCAGAGACAAAAATTGTCATGAGCAACGATTGCTCCTCTGAAAAATCCAAGTCTTCAGATGATAGAGAGAATCTTCAATGCAAAGATTGATCGGGTCCCCCTATACCATCTTAACAAGTATTCATTGTCTCCACGAACCAATATGTACTCCCATTTATCATTCCAATGATTCATTTCATCATAAAATGCAAAGGGCTCAGTATACTGGCTAGAAACAGTGGCAGGCCATGTCTACATGCTTTGTTGGGCAAACGCAAAGAGGGGAGTTCTATGACGCCAATTTCATCCACATCACATCCCTGTAGCACAGTACACCACGACTTACGCCCTCTTGATGACCTCTACAGGCAGCCAGTGTACAAACCAGCCACAGTACGAGACATGTCTACAACTCGATGAGGAACTACCCCGTGGGTGGTGACAACTATGTCGACACTAATCAAGTTTGTGTGCGGTGAAAATCATTTGAATGGTGACATTTTGTTTTGTCTTTGCTGCGCACCAGCTATAGATCTGGAACGTTAATTAGACACTGTGTTTTCTGCTCTCCATCACCCAGCAGCGGCTCTATACACGATCTGATACTTTGTGTTTTGCTTTTCTTCGCGTACTTGGCGGTCTCTTTAATTGAGTTATCTGAACTTTTATTTCAAAGTGCACTTCGGACCACACTTTACCATTTAAGAATTTTTTTATTAGCCCTAGTGATACCTCCAATCATGTAATTAAAATGTTTATTTTATTTATTTATTAGTTAGCCGCGCTTTTTGTGTATAACCCTGTCTTAAAAAAATCACTAATCTAACTTCATGCAGTGGGCATATGCTAGATCATTCCACGAATTTTCCCATATTCTCAGTGCCAACATCTTTCTAGGTTCATCACTGTGCTTCTTCAAAACCCATGCTTGCCTCGCTGACTCGTGTCCCCAGCAAGAATGCTTCAACATGTTCGTATGTGGGTGCATGTATGTATGTAGGTATTGTATGTATGTATGTATGTATGTAGGTATGTTTGTGTGTGTGTATGTATGTATGTTGTATGTGTGTGTATGTATGTATGTTGTATGTATGTATGTACCCTGTATGATGTGTGTTGTATGTAGTATGTATGTGTGTATGTATGTATTGTTTAAAAGTATTATTTATGTATGTATGTATGTATGTATGTTTGTATGTAAGTGTGTGTAATGTATGTATGTGTGTGTGTATGTATGTATGTATGTTTTGTATGTGTGTGTATGTATGTATGTATGTGTGTATGTAATGTATGTATGTTTTATGTATGTATGTATGTATGAGTGTGTGTGTGTGTGTATGTATGTATGTATGTATGTATGTATGTTTGTATGTGTGTGTGTTTATGTATGTATGGGGTATGTTTGTATGTATGTGAAGTATTGTATGTATGTATGTATGTATGTATGTATGTGTGTGTATGATATGTATGATGTAGGTAGGTAGGTAGGTAGGTATGTTTGTATGTTTGTATGTATGTATGTATGTATGTATGTATGTTGTATGCTGTGTGCATGTATGTTGGTATGTGTGTATGTATGTGTGTATGTATGTGTCGGTGTATGTATGTATGTATGTTGTGTGTGTTGTATGTATGTATATATGCTAGTTCCTTCTGTTTAACGTCCTTCCTACACAAAAGTGATATCAGACACGATTGTGTGTGCCCTTGTGTGTGTGGTGGGGTGTGGGTGTGTGTCCGTGTGTGTGTGTGTGTGTGTGTGTGTGTGTAGTGTGTGTCGTGTGTATGTAGGTGTCGTTGGCCGTGGCGCTGCTTGTGTGTGTGAGTGCCGTGTATGAGAGTGTGTATACGTCGTGCTGTATGTGTGTTTGCATGTATGAGTGAGTGTGTGTGTTGTGCGTGCGTGCATGCGTGTGTTGCTTTTGTGTGTGTGTGTGTGGTGTGTGTGTGAATGAGTGTGAGTATATGAGTGCAATTGTGGGCGTGTGTGTGTGTGTGTGTGTGTGAGAGGAGAGAGAGCGAGGAGATTCGGGGGATTCGGATTCGGATTATTATTCTTGTTTAGGCCACCGCCCTTATGAGGGGTGGTGAAATGGAAAAGAAGTACAATAACACTCTATAAAAGAAACCATAACATTAAAAAACATGCATCAGCCATAGTTAACTACATGTTGAACAGCAATCATCTATGGACGTTGCAGTATCGCGAAGCTTAAATGCTTTATGCAGAATAAGAGAAATTTCCAATCATCAGTATGACTTGTAGATGCCATCAGCAAACTTAGCTGAAATACTGGTTGTTGATAAATATCTCATGGGAAATAAACGCTGTCTAAGTCATTTAAGGCAGGGAACATTAAACAAAATGTAATTCATCGTCTTTCTCCCCCATCCACCATGCAGGACAAATTAACTTAGTGGGTCATATGGCTGCCTATACAGATTGTGGATGGGTTGTAGATTTGACACGCCATTCTAAATCCTTGTCACTATTAATTTTCATATATCTCTCCATGCTAGAGGTGAACTGCAGGCTTCTTTTCTGGACTACTACATAAGTCCTATACAGATTAATCTTTCGTATCTGAATATGATCATTTCCATTTTTGCAATCTACCAATCTACTGAGCGCCGACGAAAAAGTTTTTTTTAATACATCTGTATTTCCAACGCCACGTTTAACCTTACATAACCAAAGCCTTCTCACATTGACAAATGCGGCTACATCAGTTCCCCGTTTTTTTTAACCCTAAAATCTAATTAAAACAACATTTTCTGGTTGGGCTTTTAAATGAGTATTCGAATGTTCATCTGCAGAATCTTAATCCAGTAACGTATGCATTGGACTGCTAGGAATTAATATATAAAGGATTTCTACCAGTTTCACCGGTACACCAGATCTTTGGTGTACGCCTTTCTTACAGCTAATGACCTTTTTCAAGGCAAAAACAAATGAACAGAATCACAGCAGCAGTGCCCGGATTTGTTTTAACCCCCCACAGACTCAGAGCCATTACTGTACAACAGGGCTGGGACTCGTGAATAAAAAATTTTACGAAATAATTTCAAGGACAAATGTTTAATGTAGGGGCCCGCCCCCCCCCACCCCCCCCGGATAAATCTTTTTCATTTATAATAACACGCGAGTTTTTGCCCTGCTGGCGAGATTTTACATGCTGACACAAAACTCTAGTCGAGTAGTAAAAAAAGATTCCTAGATACTTATAAGCATTTATACCGGCAATTATTCCCTATCGAAAGTCCATCTTTCCCTTGCCCTACCCAGTATCCCCCTTCCCCCCCTCTAAATACTATATTATTACTTTTCTTCCGTGTTTATATTTGAACTCGCGTCGAGGTAGCAGAACGTTGCAAGTTGTTAAGTTGTTGTTTGCAAACCATTTATTGTTTCTGAGTAATAAGATATACGTCGTTCTGCTAATAGAACGGTCAACCTCATTCAAACGCACATCAAACAGTCTCCCTAACGGCGCAAACCCATCCGTCTTCCATTTTGCTTTATAACCTTTTACCTCCGAAAGTTATTAATAAAAAGCGAAAATAAGATGGGACTGCACACATCACTTGTTTGACATCCTGCTGTACATTTATTCTTAATATTGTCTGTGCATGCAGCTCCAACTTCACTTACATTTCACTATTTTCATTTACTATGATTACATGTATACAATTTCCCTTTAACCCCATTTTTTTTAAGTATAGACCCTAGGCAATAGTAGGTTTATGTTTTTCGAGTCAAAGGCTTATCAAAGTCAATGATGGCAACTTCAATTTTACGAATTTAGAAGTAAAGTGTCTTCTGAAACCTCTAAAGTAGCAAGGCAAAATGGGCTTCTATTGTTGAGGTATCCTTTTTTACAATCCTGCACTGATTGGTCCCACAGTGATATTATTTTCCTGCCCCCTCTTCCTGTAATCTATGATTAATTTATAGTACTTAATCTCAACCTACTGCATTAACAATTGTACTGAGGAATACCGCCGCCACATCGTAACTTATTGGGGTCTCTTAATAAAAAAAATTACCTTTTTTAATCACAATGGTAAGATAAACTGTATCTGTCCATGTTTCGCGGTAAAGATTCCATTATCAAACAAGGCATTAATCAACTTAAAATAAACTCGCTTTTCACGAACCCATGTTCATTGAGTTCTTGTATATTTCACTCCAATTAGCCTTCAAGGCCAGGAGCCTTTACCGGGTTTTATTTTATCTGAATGCAAACAATACATTCTTCCCTAGAAATTGGACGGGTTCATATACAGTCATCAATCAGCATCGTAAAATGGTCATCTGTTCCTATCCTTGTTAACTACTTCTTTTTCTAGCAGTGTTTTAAATGTTGAACCAAGCCTTCTCACCCCCTAGTCTTAATGCTATTTCTCGGGCTGTGTTCTTTTTTAATGAGCACTATTTTGATCGGTCATTCCAAAATCCCTCTTTTTGATTATGATTAGATTTACAGTTTTTCTAAGAAAGGTGGCATTGAATTCTTTTCTCTTTACTTGGCACTAACGGCCTTTTATATCACGACGAGCTCTTGTATACTGATCCCTATCTGCGGTCCATCTAAAAGTATGTCACCGATATTTTCTCTGCAGTCTCCTCACTTTTATTCTAGTTAGAAACTCATTTCATAATCAAACCAAGTAATTCCAGTTCGTTTTTCAGTATTCAGATTACACACACTTTTTCTTGAACACAGCAACACTCTTTATACATTCCATTTAAATATATAAGTGCAGCATTTATATCGGTATCAATCTTATTCATTGGGGTATCTTTCTTCAAAAACGTATTTGTATTTAAAGGCATCGTAAAGAAGACAATAATCGCTATTCCAAAAAATTTTGTCTAATGTCTGATTATTGCAGTGGTTCTCATTACGCAAGTTATCATAGGGAATGAAAAACGTATGAACGGGAAGGTTGACCGATTCGTTCTGAAACACCATTTTGGCGGGTTTCAGACAACGAATACGGGTCCAAAAAAGTGAAAAAGTCATTTGTACTGCTTCCCGACTCTGAAATGAGTGTAATGACCATTTTTGGGCACCCTTTCATAACCCCTTTAGGATACATAAAGTCGTACACAATCAAAAAAACATTTTTTCCCTAATTATTTAAAACCCTTCATCTTTAACAAAGAACAGAACAAAGAGACTGACTTTATTAAAGCTCTAAAAAAATTTTGTGATAATCTTACAACATTTTCCCTTCTAACTGTTTAAATCCCATCAGAATAAATAAGCATCATGTTTGAGTAAAAATCGATAATACATTTTCCTCCAAAAAAATGTATACCATTATCAAAGGGCAAATGGCAAGAATGGAACCCTCAAGGAAAAATATCAAACAACAAAAAAATTCTTTTTGTTCCCAAAAAACTGTTTGTCAAAAAGAAACATACAAATACCCTAAAAGACACTTCGATCTTTGCACTTTGGGGTAGAAATTCATTTTTTTAATCAGACAGATTTAGACCACCGGAACGTTTTCCCTGCTTAGTAAATTTAATAGCAGGTTTACAGAAAACGTTGTAACCACTAAACATAATCTGTGTCACAATATTCCATAAATATTTCGATTAAACATACAAAATCAAAATTGCAAACATATGAAACAAAGTCTTGATCTTTGATCTTTGAAATTAAATCATTCACATTCCATGACAAAAAAGAAAAAGGTCGTTTATTTACAAATCGAACGAAATATTTACACACGAGCTAATTTCCCCTTTTTTAAAGGACGACTCATCAAAACACACATTTTGCTGCAACGGAACTGTTTTTTCTTTTTCCCCCTGCCCACTCCAAAAAACTTTTATCTTCCGCGTGCTGCGGGGAAGGGTGCAGGAAAACAACGCTACTGTTCTGCACCGACTGCACGTGCGCTGTCATTGTTGACAGTTTGGCAGTCTGCCGGGTTGTCGAACATCTTTTGCCCCCCTCCCAAAACACATCACTGGGCTGGCCAACTCGTTATTCGGTCGCTGTCAGTTTTGGGCAGGTTTTCGTCGCTGTCCGTCAACTATCAGGTGGTCAAATACCATGGCCACATTTCTGGCCCTTGCTCCTAGGCATCTTTCATAAAGGGAGTCAGCTTTTTTCGTCGATTTCCCGTACGCGTTCAGAGAAGCCTCACCTATAAACATGTTATGCCCTTTAACTTTCTGCTTGCTTTCAGGATTTAACTTTGTCTTTATAAGAAGAACTCTTGCAATAATGGGTGCGTCGGTTTTCTACCCGACGATGAACCCTGTCGAAGTCAACAGGTCGAGACATGTCCAGTTTGTCTGTCAAAATGTCTTGTATCATGCCCTCACAGTCCTCCTCATTTCCCCTCCTTCTCTGTTCTTTTAATACCCTGAAAATCACATTGTTTCTTTTGGACCTATTTTCCAAGTCATCCACTTTCTTTTCTAATGTGTCCACTTTTTTTTTTTCATTTGTCGTGTTCTTCTCAGGTCTCTCTTCCCCCTTCCCCCCCCTTTCCCCTCCCTCGGGCCCCCTTACACCCCCCTTTAAGGGTTGCCATCTCTCAGTGGGGCCATCAAATTTTTTGTCCATTTTTCAAAACGAGCATTCATATCACTCGGGAAATCGCAAAGTTGTTAAGATTTCCGTCATACGAGGTCCGGGAAAAGGAAGAGGGGGGAGCGCCTTCCACTGTCCGGGGGTAGCAGCCATTCGGTCGATGGAGCCCCGTCCATGCGGTCAGCCTTCTGCCTCATGGATTTGATTCGCATGCAGGACCGGGGATTCTGCCCAGTCCCGCACCGCAAAAGTACCCCCCCCAAAAAACATCAGAGTCGGGGCAGACCAAGGGAAAAAACCCCGCAACGCGTTGCGCGGTTCATATGGGACACGCATGCGATTTTCTTACTGACTCTTCGGGCCAAAAAGAAAAGAAAACTGTCAGAAGCACCACACTGTGCTCTGAAGACTACGGTCCAAAGGGGGGTGTTTTACGATTTCCTGGCAACGTTTCACTCAAAGTACTGCCACACCAAGGGTACCAAGAAAATAATCAGCGCTTTTTCGGGGTCTTGCAGGTGCGAAGCCTGTGTTCACCCCCGGGAGGAGAGAGAGAGACAATGAAAAATTTTTATTTCGGGGATAAGAATAAAACTATTGTTTTTTTTTTTACACCCCCGTCCCCCCCCCCTTTTAGGGATAATTTTTTAAAATAATAACCCAATACTTATACAGTCTACAAAAAAAAAAAAGGGGGGAAAAACCCTTTCAAAACAGCTCCCCCCCCCCAAAAACCCCCCCCCCCCCCCAAAGAAAACAAATAAAAAAAAACCCTAAAAATACCCCCCCCCCAAAAAAAAAACCCCAAACCAAAAGCAAAAAAACAAACAAAAGAGAAAAAAAAAACCAAAACCCAACAGAAGAAATAAAAAAGAAAAAAACAACAAAAAACAACAACAAGAACAACAAAAAGGCCAAGAAAAAAAACACAACCAAACTTAATAAGCAAAAAGATAAACATTACACAATGTCAAATGGTACACATACATTTCACATAACAATAAGATATTAAATAGGGATCATTAAAAATTTATGTACAAGCAAGCCAAAAAGTTTTGAAATATAAAATATGAATCCTTCACGGGATACATTTAAAACTATAAAGCGAACGAAAAAAAGGTGAAAGAGACAGAGAGACAGGAGAGTGTGTGTGTTTTTTCAAGATAACCCAAATTTAAAAATTTCCCCAAAACTATGCGCCCCCATAACATATTTTAGATTATATTCGTTTCAAATTATTGTCATGATAAAAAAAAAATTTTTAATCCCCATACATCCACACAAAAAAACAAAAAACAAAACAAAAAAGAAATCAAACCCTATACAGTCATTGGGGGAGAGAATATGATGGTGAGTGAGTGAGTGAGTTTGTATTATGGTGTGTGTGTGTGTGTTGTGGTGTGTGTGTGTGGGGGGGGGGGGTTTCAGGATAATACTAAATATTAAACTCACTTTACACACGATCAACACAAACACTTTTTAATTATCTCAAAAAAATTAAATGTCATGATAATAAAAATAAGTGCAATCCCCAAAACATCCAAAAAAGGGGGGGAAAAAAGCCAAATAAAGTCATAAAAAGAACATTAACATTGTAAGTAATAGAAAAAAAATTTCTTTTTTTCGGGAAAAGAATAAGTCTATTGCTTTTTACACCCATCCCCCCCGTGGGGCACATTAAAAATCAATCACACTCTTTTTCAAACAGTAGAAGCAAAAGGAAAAAACTTTTTTTAAAAAAAAGAAAAAAAGAAAAAAAAAAACAAACAGACAAAAAAACAAACAAACAACCCCGGACGAGAAAACGACAAAATAAACCCCCAAAACCCCCCCCCCCCCCCAAAAAAAACCAAAAACCCAAAAAAAAAAAAACAACGAAAAAAAACAAAAAAAAAATTTAAAAAAAACAACAAAAAAACAAACAGAAAAAAGACCTCCAAACAGCAAACAAAAAAAAGAAAAAAACAAAAACAAAAAAAACAAATGAAAAGGGAAATTTTTTTTTTTAAAACCCCAACCGCCCCCCCCTCCACACACCACACCACACCACACACCACACACACACAACACACACACCCAAAAAAAAAAACCAAACCCAAAAAAAAAAAAACTAAAACAAATCAACAACAAAAAAAAAAGAAACCAATACAGCAATAACAACAGGGAGAGAGGAGAAAAAGAGAGAGAGGAGAGAAGAGAGAGAGAGAGAAAAGGAGAGAAGAGAGAAACTTATAGACATAAAATTGACACAGGGTGTTTTTGCGTTTCAAAGGAAAATTCTAATATATAATCTCAAACGCACAACACCTCAATATTATTTTCAAATTACTCTAAAAATTTTGAACGCCATAAAAAAAAAAACCCCAAATTTTAAAAATACACTTTTACAATAAGGAAAAAAAAATCACTAAAGTCATAAATGAACATTAACATTGTGATAAAGAGAGAAGGGGGGGGGGGGGGGGGGGGGGGGGGGGGGGGGGGGGGGGGGGGGGGGGGGGGGGGGGGGGGGGGGGGGGGGAAGGGGGGGGGGAAATGGAGTTTAAAAGGGGGTGGTGTGTGTGTTTTTGGGGGTGTGTGTTGTGTGTTTTTGTGTGTGTGTGTGTGTGTTTGTGTGTGTTTTAAAGTTTTAATGCTTTTGTTTGTAAACAAAAAAAAAAAAAAGGACAAAAAAAAAAAAAATACTGAATATCATTCTAAAAACGGCACATCATCACTGTCAACACTTTTTTTCATTATACCCTTACAGTTTAAACAATACTGTTGTTATGATAGATATTTTTCTTTTAACTATGTGTATTTTAAAAAAAATTTTAAAAAAAAATAGAAAAATTTAAAAGTTACACTTTGCTAAACTCACTTTTCAATTAAATTAAAATTTAAAGGGGGGGGGGGGGAGAGAAGAGAAGGAAGAGAAGAGAGAGAAGGGGAGGAGAAGAGGAGAGAGAGAGAAGAGAGAGAAGAGAGAGAAAAGAGAGAGAGAGAGAGAGAGAGGACAACAGTCGGGGCATACAAAACAGGTGAAGGAAAGGGAAGGGGAAGGAAAGGGGATGGAAAGGGCAGATAGGTAAGGGAGGAAAGCAATTTTTGTTTTTAAGGCTATGGACGGGGGTTGTTTTTTGATGTATAAAGGGTTGAAAATTGAGTTTTGTAATTGTTATTGATTGTGTTGTTTAATAAATTTGGGAAGGAATTCCACACAAGGGCCTGAGTAAAGAAACTAGATTTGAATAAGTCTTTTCTCGTAGGGGGGCACGGGCTTTATAGTATTTCTGGTTTGGTTTAGGGGGAATTGTCTTTTAAAGTAGAGGGAAGGGTTTCCTGTCAGATCTTGAAAATCATAACTCCTTTGTTATTTTTAGTCTTTGGGTTAAAGGGGAGAATTTTTAATTGATATAGCAGCTTCTAATAAGCTTGTTTTTTTTAAAAAAGGACCATTTGAGACACGCTTGTCAGACTCAGTAAGGGTTTCAAGTTTTTGCACTAGAGAACCCCAGGGGGAGAAGCTAGTCTATTGGGGGTGTAAAAATTGGAAGAATAGTTTCCTTAAATAAAAGTGAAAAAGTGCTTGATTTTAAAAATTTGGTATACCTTTTTGGGGCCCTGTATTTGCATAGTGAATATGGGGTAAAACCAACTGATTTTTTATAAATTTTGGTTACCCCAAAAACCTTGTGTGATGGTTGTTAAATTACTTCCTTTTTTAATTTGATGGGAGTAAGTTTGGGGGTTAAGTTTTGACGTTTTTGTCTAGGGAAATAAGCACATTTTGTTTTTTGGGGTTTTAATAACATAGGTTCTTTTCGTTCCTTTTAAAAAAAACTGATCACCTTTTTTGAATGCTTTGTAGAGAGATAGGTTATTGGGGGCTCGAAATGAATAGTTGTGTCATCAGAAAATGTTCCTTTTGGATTTGATGTGGAGGGGGATCGTTTATGATATGAGAAGGAATAGGTCCTAGTATGGATCCTTGTGGTACTCCAAATTGAGGCTTTTAGTGTGGATGTATTGTGCCTATTGAACACACGTTGCCTGTTTCTAGATAGGAAGAAAGCTTTGTAAGGATTTGTGGGAAAAATGGTACGGTTTTAGTTTTTTTTATGAAAATTTTTGGGGTCAATGTGAAAAAAGCTTTTTTGAGATCTAAAATAGTACCCCACAAAAGTTATTGTCAATGTTTGTCCCCTTGCTACGAGGGAATCATGCAGTATGACATGGTTTTTGTCAAATCCAGGATTGGGTGAATTAAGTGTGATCAAAATACGGACTTTGTTTGTTTTGTTTTTCCCAAAGGGGTTTGGAAAAGGGTGGATATGTGGAAATTGGTCTATATTTTTGAGGGTCTGAGTGTCCCCAGTTTTTTTAGGGGGGATTACTTTAGCTGTTTTAAAGGGCTTTGGGGAAATGGTTTTTTTAAAAGACAAAGGTTAAATATATATGTTGGGGGTTCTGTGAAAAAATGGAGCGATAGTTTAAATATTCGTGTCTTTTCCACAAGACCAGCGTTTTTGTTTTTTGAGGTGATTTAAATAACCTTTAAAGACCTAAAAAAACAGACAAAAATGGAATGTAAAGTTTTGAGGGAGTATGTTTTCCCTTTCAAGTATTGGTTCATTGGTTTTTTGGATTTTGATTTACTCTTAATAATGTTAGTAGAGACTTAATGAAATGATTTTAATTTTTCACGAAACGTCTTTGATTACTTTTTTTTGGGAAGATGCTTGTTTTGTTAGTTTTTTGATTTTGGCTCGCCATACGTTTTTGAGTTTTGTTTGTAGATAGTAAGTTTTGGGAAATATTTTTTTTTCTCGCCGTTTTTGGGAGTTTATGGCATTCTTAAATTTTTTTTACTTTCAAATATTATGTTCTTTTAAAAAGGCTCTAAGATAGCATCTTTTTAGTTCCTTAGTGACCAAGGGGTTTGGGGGTATATTTTATCCCAATGATTTTTAGGGGGCATGTTTGTTGTAAAAGCAGTAAAAGTGTTTTTCCAAAATTCTAAAGGGTAAGCTGGATCAGTAATTTGAAAAGTTTCCGAAAGAATGGGGTTACTTAAATCTGATAAGAAAGATTCTCATCAAATTAGCAAAGGAAAAGTTGTTATAGTTTTTTGGGCCCTTTGGGGTTTTTTTCGTTTTTTTTCCACGGGTACAATGGGGAGTGACGTGCAGTGATGACTAGATACAATTTCGACAATGTTGTTTGGGGTTGATATATAATATGGTCCAAATTTTTGTGCTTGAGTTTGGTGTGACTCTTGTGGGTGAATTTAAATTTTTGGTGGGGTTTTATGAATTTATTAATTGGGTCCCTTTATTATTTAATTTTTTTTAGATCGATATTTAAAAATTTTCCAATAAGATTTTCACTTGATCTAATAGGACTGAATCATAAGGAGTCAATTTGTCAGTCCCGTTTTTTTTTCTGTTGGATTCCCATAGCGTCCCAATTACAATAGGGTTGGGGACCTTTTATAGAAATCTCAATCCAATGGATTTTACACATAATTTCTAAAAGGAGAAGACGCTGAAAGGGATGGGCCACAAAAAGATTTTGATTCCTGTTTCTTTTGGGGGGTTTTGTTGATCTTTACAAGGGTTTTAACCTGGAAAATAAATTCAGTGTCCAATATTGGTCTGAAAGTCCAGACTCAGATAGCCCTGATTGAATGAATTGCCTTTGTTTGGATAAGATTTAATTTCTTCGATTTTATTAAATGCATGGTTTATATTTGGTGGGAAAAAACGAGGCCTCCTTAAGGGCCACTTTTGTGGGTTGGTTGCTCTTTTTTTTTGGTTTGTGAGGGAAGGGGTTGTTGAAGGAAGACAAACAAGAAAGGAAAACTGGCAGTAAGGAAAATAGAAAAAATTTGTGGAAGAAATCAACACCTAAAAGGGGGAAAAAAATAGGGTGGTGGTGGGGGGGGGGAAAAAAAGTGAACAAAAAAGGGGAAAAAATTTAGGGGGAAAAAAAGATAACACTCAAAACCCAAAAATAAGGCTGAAATCTGAAATTGAAAAAATGTTATAGCACCACAACAGTACAACAAAGCTCAGGGGAACTTAGCTATCAACCCCGAAGTTCAATACAAGGGTGCCCTGCTTCAATTAGACCCGGTCACAGTTAGTCTCTCCCAGTGAAAAATCTCCAAGGCCCACCAAATTACTAGTGCCGCTCTCCTTGAACAACCCCGATGAGCACTGAGGTGTGTCCCGAAATGGCGGCCCTTGTCATGAAAGGGGCCTCACAAAAAGTAGGGGGGGTTTGGGAGGGCCGAAGCCCAAAACACGTTTTTTTTTATCACTGAAAAAGGCCACTCAGCAATTATCCAGGATTTGTCACGGTCATTTCCCCCCACTGAAAATGTCACTCAGTAGAACGAATAATTCACCCTCACTGAACAATGCACACAGGAATTGTCCCTATTCATGCACAGTGTTGCACATTTCACTGACAGTTTGTTTATCAGGAAAAAGAAGGCCACTAGCAATTAGCCCCGGGATTTTACACAGCTCATTTCCCTCCCTGAATAATGTCACTCAGCGGTGACTGAACAAGTCACTCAGCGTCAACAAAATGCCCCCACAGCAAATCTCAAGTTTTGATGCACAGTGAACACACTTCACTGCATGGGGGCTACATAACAAAGGAGACCTGTTTCACTGGGCAAAACTCGTTTAAAAAAAAAGAAAGCAAAACAAAACCAAAAAAACCAACCAAACATATAAACAAAAAACAACAAAAAACAAAAATTTAAAACAACAAAACAACCAAAAACAAAAAACAAACCCCCCCACACACACACACACAAAATAAACCCACAGGGTTTTTTCAGTTTAATGTTCGTGAGGATGCACACTTTTTACTGCAAACCCTTCCATCAAACTTGAATAAGCAAAAGGAACCATAAAACCCAAAGTAAAGAAAATACATAAATATAAAAAAATTCTTTAAAAGAAATAGGGGGTTGGAAAAAGCAGAAGGAAACAGGTTTTTCCCACTTCCACAGGACTTGCAATTTTGGGGGGGGGGAAGGTTAAAAAAAAAAACCCCAAAAAACCAAAAACAAAAAAAAAAGCAACAGCCCACAAAAACATAAACAAACAAAAAAAAACACACACAAAAAAAACCACACCAACAAAAACCCCACACAAAAAAACCCCAACAAAACCAGCAACAAAAAAACAAGGGTTGGAAAAAAAACAAAAAAACCCCACAAAACACACACACAAAATCACACACACACTCACCCCTTCATTACATACTTTCGCCCACTTACACACACGCACGCATAACAACATAGAGACACACGCATACACACGAAAAATTTTGCCAAAAACGCGCATTCGTTAACTCACAAAACACACACACACCACACACACCACACACCAACACACACACACACACACACACACAACACTCACCCACCAAAAACCCTTACATTAATACATACACATTTACCAAAACACGCCCATACACAACTTTGAGTATACACGCAAAACACACAATTATTATGCACACGCGCGTTCCCTTTAAATCACATACACACACACACACACACACACACACACACACCACACACCCCAAAACACACACACAAAACCACTCACCCACCACCCTTACTATACTTTTTACATACACATTACCACACCACGCATACAAACAAGGTATACACGCAACACACACAATTATTAAAAGACACGCGCGTTCCTTAACCACAACACAACACACACACACACACACACACACACACACACCACACACACAAAACACACAACACACTCACCCACACACCCTTACAATTTTCATACTTAAAGCAACTTACAACCGCACGCATACACAACATAGAGTATACACGAACACACACAAATTTTTATGCAACCGCGTTCGTTAAATCACAACACACACCACACACCCACCCCAAAAAAAAAAACAACACACAAACCCCACCAAAAACACAACCAACACACACACTGACCTTTTTGGGGGCAGAGGGTTGGCCTGGTTACTTCGCCCAGATGTGGAGGGGTCTGCCTTTTGAACGGCGCCGGCATAGGGGGGCCGGGATTGGGGGGCGGATGGCTGTTGCCCCCTCAACTACATACGGGCTTTGGGAAACCAAAAAAAGAACAAAACCAAAACAATGAAGAACACCCCTTTTTACGCAACACCAACGACGTCACAGCATTAGTACAGAAGACAACCAAACTGCCCCCGTCATCCTCTCCAGGGCTCTGTTCAAAGGGTTAAAACAAAACGTCTAGGGGAAATCCCCCTATGGATAAGAGTGGAAAAGAGAAAATCAATAAAACCATAATTCCTCAGATAATGGAAAGCCTTGTATTCAAAAACCACATGCTGTGTTATTCATTGTGGGGCAAAGATCTTTAAAAAGTCGGATCCCCAAGAGGCCCCAAAACCCGGTTATAATGTGAAGCGATTTTGGCTTCCTTTCCAGAGACAAAAAATTGTCTACAAGATTGTCCTCGAAAAACCCAAGTCTTCAATGAAGAAGAACTCTTCAATGCAAAGACTTGCTCCCGGGTTATACCCTCTTAACAACGAAACATTTGTCTCCCCCGAAAATAATAACCCCCTTTTCATTCCAAAGATTCATTTTCATCAAAAAGCAAAGGCTCCAGTATACTGGCTAAAACATTGGGAGGCATGTTTATGCAAAAGTTTTGGCAAACACAAAGAGGAAACAAAGCCAATTTAACCCATCAACCTTTATCCAGTACCACGTACGCCTTTTTATGACCACTACCCCGCCAGGGACAACCCGCCACGTACAGCATGTCTACCACAGGACTACCCCCGGGGGAGACAACATCTCGACATAACAAGTTTGTGTGGTGAAAAAATCATTTTGATGGGGGACATTTTGTTTTCTTTGCTTTTCACCACATAATCTGAAAAGTAAATAGACACGTGATTTCTGCTCTCATCCCCAGCACTGCTCTACACATCCTAAAACTTTGTTGTTTTGTTTTCTTTTTATTGCTGTTTTAATTGAGTTATCTGAACTTTTATTTCAAGTGACTTGGCATTTTTAAAATTTTAAATATTTTTTTATTGTGTTCCTCCAATACTGTTAAATTAAAAATTTTAAATTTTTTTAAAAAAAAATTAGGGCTTTTTTTTGTTAATTCTTAAAAAACCACAAGCAAACATCATGCAGGGGTGCAATCCATCCCACAATTTACCCTATTTATTCAACATCTTTTTTAAAGCTACAAGCCTCATCCTGCAGTCCCTCAATAAAAGAAGTGTAAAAAATTTCCCAAGATTCAAGGTTTTTACTACCCACCCCGTTTTATAATACGGGATGCTGTTGGAAGAAATCACAAAAAAATCCCAAAAAGGGAAAAGTTTTTTAGTGCAGTTGTTCCCATGCCAATGAATCCCCCGATTAATTCGTGCGCTGCACGTGTAAAGTTTTCAGATCATTGGGCAGAACATTTTTTTTAGTATATTGCCTAAGGGAGCTAATGACAAAATACGAATGGCTGCCCACACAAAAAATAGAAAAGGGTGGTACAGGGACTTCAATGCCATCACCCTTTTGGGAAAAGGGGAAATATATCCATCTCCTGCAATCGTTTTTAGAAATATAAAAGCCTTGTCTATGCCCACTAAATGATGGAAGGGCACCGAATACCTGACTCTCTAATTCAAAGGCATCGGATTAACCTTTAATTCTTCTGCTCTTGCCCTGAAAGTATGGGCAACTTATGAAGACACATTGGGAAGTGACATTTTCCTATTTTTTGTTACTTTTTTTTAAAATTTCCCGTCCCGTAACACGAAAAAATAAACCCCAAAATTAAATAAAGAAGCAATTGGAAACGTTTTAAAAAACCTTTCAGCCTACAATAAAACAGCTTGGATTTTTAAAACATAGAGAAATTTTTTTTCTACCTTTACAATGCCATCATTTAAACTGCTTACTTATCAATCCCAACCATTAAATCATTAAAATCAAGGAAATGTTCAGGAAATGTTTGGTGGACACCTGCTTGCGAGGAAGCAGTGACCAACAAACGTTTAATGTATAAAACATATTTAAAAAATAAGACGCCAGAAAACCATGAAAAACAGAAGCAGGCAAAAAACTATAGCAACATGATCATAGCTCAGGCGAAACGACAATTTTGGTCTTCGTTTTGTTCGAGCGAAGTATCAAATCATAAAGATCTTAACAAAGTGTGGCAAAAGTTTCATGAAATGAGAAAAGGTGTGACTTTACCAACTTGTCCAATTAAACTTAAAAACAATGAATTTCCAACCAATGCAGAAAAGGCTGAGGCCTTTGCAGATATGTTCTCAGAGTCTATGCGTAATGAAGGCCTCTCCACCTAAAAGCACTAAATACAGACAAGCTGAGGAAAAGAAAGAAAAATATAAAGACCCATGTTCTGATAATACTGAATACATAAATGCTCCAATAACAATCAATGAAGTAAAAGATATATTATTTTCCCTTCCTAATAAAAAAAATTCTGTTGGGAAATTGATGCCATATCCAATGATATCTTAAACAGTTACCAGAAAACTTCATTCTTTTAATGCAAAATTTTTTTCCAAAAAATTTTGGGGTCAAAGGGTGCAATCCCCAATGAACGGGAAGCAGCAATTATTTGTTCCCTTTTCAAAAAGAAAAAAAAAGCCTAAAACGAAAAAACTAGTTATGGGCCCCATAGCACGACTTCTAACAGGGGAAGCTTATGGAAAAAAATTAAAAACTAAAGAGGCTTTTTGTATTCCCTTCAAAAAATAAGGAGTTCCTTTTCAATAAAGCAGGTTTTTAAAAAAGGGGTTAATCACAATTGAAAAACTTGTTAAACTAAAAACACAGGTCAAACAAAAATTTGCAAGAAAAAAAAAAATTCTACTCCAACTTTTTTGATGTAAAGAAAGCCTACACCAAGTTTGGCATGCAAAATTTCCCTGCAAAAACCTAAGACTTTGGTTTTTTCTGGGCATTTTTTCTATTATTTTAAAAGTTTTTTTATATAACAGAAGTTTGAAATTTAAAGATAGGGAAAAAATATTCAAATTTTAAGTCATTGCATATGGTTTACCCCCTTCATTTAAAACCCCCCTTTTTCCCTTTTTAATATATTGCTGTATGATTTACCCCCCAAAACTGTCTAAAGACTTTGCCCCCTGGTGCAATTCGATGATATATTTTTAAAAGGATAAATTCCCCACAAATGAAGCGGCTAAAAACAAAGAGATAAATAAACTATACCAAAAAAGTAAATAAAAA
Organism: Rapana venosa; assembly: GCA_028751875.1. Classification (NCBI taxonomy): domain Eukaryota; kingdom Metazoa; phylum Mollusca; class Gastropoda; order Neogastropoda; family Muricidae; genus Rapana; species Rapana venosa. Next base: position 51,614,367 of record CM054160.1, read on the forward strand.
GGGAAACTAGAAATTTTACCTTTCAAAATTTTTTTGAAAGGGCCTGCTTATTTTTGGGAAAAAAAAAGCACTTTAAAATTGCTTTTTAATAATGGCATGATCCAGAAAACACTCCCCACAGTTTATTTTTGGGAGGGAGCCAATTCATATAAAAAAAATTTTAAAATTTTTTTGGGCATTCCCCTTTCCCTAAAAATTAACTTGGAATGCTCAAATTGGAAAAATTTTTTTAACAAAACAAGGAAAAGAAATTAATTTTTTTTTTAAAATGTTGGGCAACAGTCCGGGACAAGATTTTCACTTTTAAATTTTTCCTAATCCCCCTTGAAACTTTCCAAACTGTTTTTTTGGGCCCAGAATTTTTTTTAAAGGGCCCCCAAAATTTTTTTAAAAAAACCCTCCAAAGTATATATTGTAAGGGTACAAAATTGCATTTTGGGGAAACCTTTTTCCATGCATCCACCATAAAACTTAAAAAGGGAAAATTTTGGGGGAATTTCCCCCTAGCTGAATACGACAACTTTTCATGCGCCAAATATGTTTTACGGAACGAATGCCCAAAATTTTTGTTTGTATAAATTAAAATTTTTCCCAAAGCAAAAAAAATTTCCCCCAAAAAAGGGCCTAAAAAAAATTTCGTGTTTAATGCTATTGGCCTTTGTATCAACCCCCTTTTTCAAAAATCTAAACTAAATAAATAAAATTTAGAAACACAAAAAAAAAGTTTTTACCATGCCTTCATGGAATAAAAAAACCTTTTTGACAAAAAATTTAAAAAAAAAAAAAGAATGAAAATCAAAACCCAGGGTTTTCAAAATGTTCACCCGCAATTAAAAAATAAGAAACTGACTGAAAAAAATTTTATACAAAGGTTCTTTTAGAAAATCATGACAAAAGGCTCTGCATTTGTCATACCAGCATTTAAAAATTTTGAAAAAATCGCCCATTTTGGGTAAACGCTTCAATTTTTTACAGCTGAACTTATTGCAGTTTCTTATCTCCTTTAAAATATTCTTGATTTTCACATTTTTTCCTTTTTTTCAAAATCTTGCTTGTGTTGCCCCCAATTTGTATTGTATGCTTAAAAAAAACCCCACACTTCAAGAAGGGGCTCCAGAATTATTTTTGGGGAAAATTTAAAAATGTCATAACATCCTAAACTTACAAGGGATTCCTTATCTTTTTTGGGTGCCTTCTCCCTGTTGGGAATTTTTTTAAAGAGCGGGTGACAGGGGTGCAAAAAAGGGGGCAAGACATAATATGGAAACGATAGAACTGGGTGTTCCCCCTTTTCTCTTAAAAGAAGGGTACCGATATTGAACAAACTTCATTGGGGTTAAATTTTAAAAAATCTGATCAAAATTTAAGGGCGATATTTAAAAAGTTTCCGACCCCCTGCCCATATTTTTCCCTTTTTATATGGCTTCTTCTTTAAATAGATTCCGTTTTTATGCCCCTGAAAAGGGGGGAAATTTACTATATTTAAAAATGAATTAAAAAGCATTCCCTTTCAAAATTTTGTAAACAGTTAGATTCTTGGGGAAAATATTTCCAATACTCATATCATATTTGATTGCCCTATTGTAAAACCTTTTTTACCTACATTTTTGGAACAGTCTCTGGAAAATGTATTTGAAAATTCAAAGCTAGCCTTTGCCATTGACAGATGTTTATTGGTAGTCCACTTGAATATTTATTGTAGTTACATTATTGTTATTCATGTTTCCACATTGTTGAGTTTATATTGTGCTCCTGTTTAAAAGTATTATCATTACTTTTCTAGGGTGGTTTTTTTTGTTGTTGTTTTTTTGGGGGGGTTGCTTTTTCCTTTTTTATTACTATTGGTTGTTTTTTTTCAACCAACACTGATGCTATTTCTTAACCTTTTCTCCTTCCACTCCTTCTTCTCCCTTCTTTAACTTCCACTACACTTTCTATTTCCCTCGTCTAATATCACTTAGAGTGAACAGACGTTAAATTGAAGACAACACACACACACACACACACACACACACACACACACACACACACACACACACTCTTTTTCTCATTCTCTGGCCTCTCCCTTTCTCTATAGATGAATGGGGGTGTTAGGTCAGTGAAGGGCTTGCTGGATGGTATTCAGCAGGACCTCCAGCAGCTTTTGGGTGTCCTGTGAATGAGTGGTGTAGGGGAGGCCCCAGGCAGTCTTGGTTTTGGCTGTAGTAAGAGGGGGAAAGTCCTCCTCAAAGTCCCCTCGAGTGAACTTGTTGCCTCTCTGGCCAAAGGCAGGTGGACTTGTTCCTGGTGTGGGGAGAAGCGCTCTGCCGTTGCCCCGGTGTCTGTTGATGGCAGATTGCACTTCCACTGTTGGTGGAGGTGGCTTTGTTGACGGAGCCCTTTGCATCTGGCCATAGTTGGTTGAAGTGCGGGGCAGAGGTTTTGTCAGCTGGTGCAGGTTGTATGTCATGGCTGCTATGCCACCAGCACTTGGGTGGAAAGGGTCCATGTATTTGTAGAGGGCTTTCCTGGGTGCCCCACTCCCAGTCTGAAAAGAGGAGGTGTGATCGATGTAAATCACCCCCTCTCGAGCACAGACCTTGGAGAGGTTGGTGTTGGGCTCCCTCACAGAACTGGTGGTATGGTGTCGGCCGTAAGGAGGGATGATTGCTGAGGCTTTTATGGTGGCATGGCCTATGTGGAAAAGCCTGGCGTAGTCCTCTAACCACACGTTGCCATGTCGTGCAATCAACTGGGCCACTTTGTAGGCAGCTGTTGATGCCAACATGGAAGATGATCTGTGTGACGTGTGTTGAAGGGAGGAGTGTTGACAGCCACTTCAAGAGGTGTTGGACAGAGTCACTGATCAGTAACTCCTGGCTGGCAGTGGGGACAGACTTTTTTAATAGTGCCTCTAAGGGGGTTGGGGAAGGGGACTGCGGAGGGGGGGGTTTGGAGTTGATAGGCCCTCTGGGAACTGAATTACTTGTCAGTTTGCGTTTTCGTAATGAAGGAGGGGAGGGAGGAGGGGTGGTGTTTGGGGTTGGGGTTTTGGTCGGGTCGAGGAGTGAAAATCTATTACCAGTGGGGATTGGGAAGATGATTTCTCTTCTATAGGGGTGTCGGATATGTCAGAGAGGGAGTCACTTAGAGGAATTCTGGAGGTGGTTGTTGGATTGCTGGTGGGAATCTTTGGAATGGAGGTGACTAAATGATTTGGAGTGGGATGGCGAGTATGAGGTATCAGTTGATGGTAGGGCTTTCTTTATATGCATTGATTTCTTCTTCATGTGGTTTTGCCAGTCGTTGAAAGCAGACAGGCTTTTGGCTTGTTTGTCGACCGTTGTCTGTAGTTGGGTGTTTTGCTGAGTAAGGTCAGCAATGGTCGACTTCAGTGCTTGTTCTGTGGCTTTCATATGGTTTTTTGTTTGGACTGTGCTGTCTTTGCTGGCGTTGGCTGTTTTCTCTATCTGTTTGTGCAAGTGTTTGTTCTCTGTCTGTAAGGTGTTAACTTGTGCTGTGAGGGCATTGGTAGTGGAGATGGCTGTGGACAGTTGGCAGTGGAGATGTGTGATAGCAGATACTGTGCTCAAGCTGTAGAGACTGGATGGAAGTTTTGTGTAGGTATGTGATTTTGCTGGACATGGTTGTTAAGGCAGAGGGAGGAGGTCAGAGGCAGGAATAGAAGGGCTAGGGTCAGGGGAGGAGGGGGTGGCTTTAGGTCTGGGTGGAGTGGGGGTGGTAGAATAGAGGGAAGGAGATGGGATCAAAGGGGTTCCTTGGAGAGGGGTGTCATCTTCAGGGGGGTGGGATAGGGGGGAGGAATGGTCTATACTGATTGAGTCAGCTGGAGGGACAGAAGAGAGCTGGGGTTGCTGTGGAGATGGTTCAGTGGAGATGGCTTTGTCCCAACACTGAGGGGGCAGGCTTGGAGTTGAGGAGGAAGGGAGGATGGGGTTTAGAGATACACAGATGACTGTTTGTCTCCTGGCAACAGGGTGACAGAACTGCCCTGCCTTTAGGGATGGCAGTGACAGGCAAAGTGTTTTTGTACCTGTAAGCACACAGAGCTCGCTGCAGGTGACGTTAGGAAAATGATGTGCCAGGCAGTGGTGAAAGCACGGGGGAGGAGGGGGGATTGGTGGGGTTTCATGTCACTGGCACAACAATCACACATATAATTCACTATTTTTTTTAAAGGGAATTTTCGAATTCCTTATTTAGCCACTCTTGACAAGTGTTCCCTTGTATTAAATATTGTCCCTGTCGTGTGGTACACAGTAAATTGTCAAGATTTTGCCCGTCAAGGAAGAGCTGTAGAAATTTTTTGAAGAGTTGTGGTGGAAGTGTGGTTGAATAGGGTTCTAGATTGGGTAGATTTCGTGTGATTGTGTTTAAGTCAGCCATTAGTTTTTGCATGCCCTGACTAGATGTTCAATATATCTTTTGTGTAGTGCATTTTCTCCATGTCGTAGATGATTGTAAGATGCAATGAATTTTTACTTGACGCTGTCTTAGTGAACTGGATATTTTCTAATGTTAGTGAATGTCTTGCACTTAGATCTGGTTGTTGGTCGCATTGTGGAAGGTGTGTTGGAGAGATCACATGATTAATGGGGGGGTGAGAAAAAAAAAAGAGAAAGACAGAGAGAGAGAGAGAGAGAGAGAGAGAGAGAGAGAGAGAGAGAGAGAAGAGAGAGAGAGAGAGAGAGAAACAGACAGCCAAAACAAAACAGAAAGAGACATCGAGGCCTAGCACAAGAAGAAAAAAACAAAGCGCAGGCAGGGCAGATAAAGCCGAACAAAGACAGGTCCACTGGACAGGCCATGACGCAAAATTTACTGAGGAGGGCTGGTGCACCCCACTACCACACCAGTGTAGATCGGGCCCGGGGAGAAACAGGCACCCACTGACCTAGAACCAACCTCCAGCGATAAGATTACGGAAAAGGAAGGGACACAGCAACTGGTTGTTTGCCGGCTACAGCCGTGTCCCCCGATAATGCAGATAATCGTTATCTTGGCTTTTTGGTTATAATGCAAACAACAACATTATCTGAAGATATGTGGGAGTGTGGGGGCAGAGCATTTTCTTCTTTCCTTCTTCTCTTCTTCTTCTTTTCTTCTTCTTCTTCTTCCTTCTTCTTCTTCTTCTTCTTCTTCTTCTTCTTTTTGCAATTCTTCTTCTTCTTCTTCTTTGCAATTCTTCTTCTTCTTCCTCTTCTTCTTCTTTGCAATTCTTCTTTGCAATCCTTCTTCGCAATTCTTCTTCGCAATTATTCTTCTTCGCAATTCTCTTCTTCTTCTTCCCTTTTTCTTCTTCTTCTTTTCTTCTTTTTTCTTCTTCTCTTCTTTTTTCTTCTTCTTCTTTTTCCCTTTTTCCTTCTTCTTCCTTCTCTCTTCTTCTTCTTCCCCTTTTTCTTCTTTTCTCTTCCTTCTTTTTCTTCTCTTCTTCTTCTTCTTCTTCTCTTCTTCTTCTTCTTCCCTTCTTTTTCTTCCAATTCTTCTCTTCTTCCAATTCTTCTTCTTCTTCGCAATTCTTCTTCTTCTTCTTCTTTTTCTTCTTCTTTTTCTTTTTCTTCTTCTTCTTTTTCTTCTTCTTCTTCTTCTTCAAATTTTTTTCTTCTTTTCTTCGCAATTCCTTTTTTCTTCGCAATTCTTCTTCTTCGCAATTCTTCTTCTTCCTCTTCTTCTTCCTTCTTCTTCCTTCTTTCCATTCTTCTTCTTCTTTCTTCTTCTTCTTTCTTCTTCTTCTTCTTCTTCTTCTTCTTCGCAAAATTCTTCTTCTTCTCTCGCAATTCTTCTTCTTCTTCGCAATCTTCTTCTCTCTCTTTGCAATTCTCTTCTTCGCAATTCTTCTCTTCGCAATTCTTCTTCTTCCAATTCTTCTTCGCATTTTTCACTTGCAATTTTTCCTCCCATTTTGTTTTTGCTTTCTTGCAATTCATTTCTTTACAATTCTTCTTCGCAATTCTTCATCTTTACATTTTTACTCCTAGCAATTTCGTGGCCAAATTCCTCTTTTCTACCACTCTCTTTGTTTCTCCATTTCCTTTCTTCCTTTTCACCCCCTTCTTGTTTTTTTCCCCCTTGCCTTTTCCCTGCCCCAAAAGCTTACAAATAAAAAAAAAATTTCCCCCCAACCAGGGGGGGCCTATTTGGGGCTTAGGAAAAACTTTCCATTTTCACTCTAAAAAAACTTTCTCCCCTTTTAAAGTAAAAGGTTTTAAGGGTTTCGATTTTCGGGTTTCAAACAGAAAAACGTTGTTTCAAATTTATGGGGAAATTGGGGTGACCCCCTTTCCCCCCCCCCCCCCCCGAAAAGGCCCCCCTCGAAAGATTTTACGTAAAAAAAACCAAATTTTTAAATTTCTTTTTTCTCACCCCTCTGTTTCTTAACCCGCATTTAATCAAAAATGAAAGGAAATTGTTTAAAAAACCCGCTTCAAGGAAACGAAAAAAAAAAGGCCAATGCTTTTCAAATCAACGAAAAAAAAGTAAAACAAAATTTTCCCTTTTCCCTCGGTATCTCCGTACCACTATCCTTCAAAAATAATCACCCTCCTACCAACACAAAATGGCCACTCTTTTGGAAAGGTGGAACAGGCTTAAACGTGTGCAAATCTCCGCGATCGTCATACACGGACCTCATTTTTCTGGTATTAGCCGAAGATTTTGGGGGATGTGGATTTGGTCCTGACGTGAACTCCGGGAAGAACCCTGTACCGGCGGGCCGGGTAAACGGCAGGATCCTGTGACGTCAGACCCAGGGCGAGGCTCAAACCCCCCAGGCTGCCCCCCCCTTCCCCTCACCTCCCTGTCCTTAAATTCAGTCACACTGTTTAAGTCAATGTACAACTGCTTACAAGTAAACACGCGTCAAGGTCACACTGCTTGGGCAAAGTCACCACAGCAGGTCTTCTCCTGTGCTTGCCCGCCGCCTGGAGGTCTGCCCGCTGGCCTCAGCCACACTTCCCACTTCAGAGCGCTCACCCCATTTTACGGGTTGCATGCTGGTAGGGTCATGTTTCCGGGACCTGCAAAGGGCTGGACACGAATTTCAGGATCTTAACGTGCGATTGATCTTGCATGCGAATATACCATCGTTTTGTTTTCGGAGAAAAGGGACGGGAAGACAACACAAGAGTGGACTGGTCTTGAGTGATCGGCTTGCACAGAAAAGCTGAAACTGCAGAGGTGGAGGAAGCTGGTTGCAAAAACCTTCATCGTGCTCCAACGGCACTAACACAGGAGAGGTGAAGGTTGAAAAGTAATATAACAAGAGAAAAAGGCACTGGCATGTCGCACCTGAAGTTGACCTGGATTCGTAAAAAAGAAAAATCCACCTTTAAACCCAAAAGAAGGCGGAGGTGGAAACCCGATTCAGGGAGTGCGGGAAAGAAGAGGGGATCCCCGTGAGGGACCTGGCCCATGAAGCTGAGGAAACCAGGCGCCGACAAGGCTGGCCCGTTTTTGGCGCAGTGGTCGACAGCTAACGCGCTGCCAAAACCCGAATTTCCGGTCGCAAGTGTGCGGTGGTGTACCCCGTGGGGCCCCAAATCCCCCCCCCCCCCCCCCCCCAACCATAAACCATAGTATTGGCCCTGGGTGCTAGTCTTTCGGATGAGACGATAAACCGGGGTCCCCGTGTGTTACACAAAATTATTTAGCGCACGTTAAAGATCCCAAAGGAAACAAGAAAAGTTTCCCCCGGCAAAATTTTGTAGAAAAAGCCATTCTTGTAGGGAAACAGGTACAGTTGCAGACAGGAAACAAAAATGGGTGGGCTGCTCTTGTGGCGTCGCGCTCTCCCCAGGAGAGCAGCCCGAATTTCACAGCAGAGAAATGTGCTGTGACTGAAAATGGTAGAAACAAATAATCCACTAAAAAACCGACTGACTCCGTATGGATTTTCCCTCCAGTTACCATCAGTGCCGACTCCACTCTTTCCCCCAAAATCCGGGTGAGACTGTAAACCGAGGCCCGTGTGCAACGCAGGAAAAACATCTTGCGCACACGTTAAAAACCCTTTTCCCCTATTCGAAAAAATAGGCCATTGGTTCCCTTTGGGGAAAAGGGTGACAAAATGACAAAAAATGCATTTCACACAGGTCCCGGATGTAAAACACAACAAAACACATGTGTGTATTTAAATTTCCCCGAAACAAAAGAATCAAATACAATAGTTTTGACCACAGCCAGACCTTTCAGACAGTTCTCAAGCACTCACGCTGACCACCAGCACACAACGCACTGACCTGACCGGGGCAGGAGATCACCACCCCTACCCACCCCTACCTCCCCCACCCCCCTTTCCCCAACCCAAACCCCTGTCAAGGGAAGGCGTTTCCACTACTGTGTTCACGCTTCAGCGCTTCCCTCTTGTCCCGTCTCTGCCGCCAGCAGGCTCTTTGGCCGGAACACTAGGCCTGGCCTGCCTGGCCGGCCTGGCGCCTGTTCCCAGGGTGGCCGCCATTGAACAGATCTGTCGGAAACCCTGGCGACTATTGCTCGTGCCTTAGCCTTGAGACAGGCAGGGCCTTGTGTGCGGTCATCTAGCCAGTGGACAGTCATTTTCACAGTGCTGGGACGTCTGCTCTGGCCTTCACAAAGTATGTGTGAGGGATTTGCCCACAGCCTCTGTCTCTCTCCTGATATTATATATTTTTTTCTGGACTCTGATGCTTGCCTCAATATGCAGCACGAGTTTTATTTGTTTGGGTTTCTTTTTTGTTGTTTTCCTGTTCGGTTTTAAATTTGTTTATTATTTGTTGTTGTTGTTGTTGTTGTTGTTGTTGTTTTTTTCTTCTTCTTCTTCTCTTCTTCTTCCTTCTTCTCTTTCTTCTTTTTCTTCTTCTTCTTCTTCTCTTCTTCTCTCTTCTTCGCAATTTTTCTTCTTTTTTCCCTTTTCTTCTTCTTCTCTTTTCTTCTTCTTCTTCTTCTTCTTCTTCTTCTTCTTCTTCTTTCTTCTTCTCTTCTTCTTCGCATTCCCTTTTTCTTCTTCTTCGCAATTCTTCTTCTTCGCAATTCTTCTTCTTCGCAATTCTTCTTCCTCCCAATTCTTCTTCTTTTTCTTTTTCTTCGCATTCTTCTTCTTCGCATTCTTCTTCTTCTTCTTCTTCTTCTCTTCTTCTTCTTCTCTTCTTCTTTCTTTCTTCTTCTTCTTCTTCTTTTTCTTCTTCTTCCTTCTTCTTCTTCGCAATTCCTTTTTCTTCGCATTCTTCTTTTGCAATTCTTCTTCTTTTCATTTCTTTTTCTTTGCAATTTTTTTTTTTTTCTTCCTTCTTTCTTCCTTTTCTTCTTCTTCTTCTTCTTCTCTTCTTCTTCTCTTTCTTTTCTTTCTTTTTTCTTTCTTTTCTTCTTCTTTCTTCTTCTCCTTCTTCTTCTCCTCCTCTCCTCCTCCTCCTCCTCCTCCCTCTTCTTCTTCTTTCTTCTTCATCCTTCTTCTTCTCTTCTTCTTCTTCTTCTTCTTCTTCTCTTCTTCTTCTTCTTCTTCTCTCTTCTCTTCGACAATTCTTCTCTTCTTCTTCTTCGCAATCTTCTTCTTCGCAATTTCTTCGCAATTTTCTTCTTCGCAATTCTTCTTCTTCGCAATTTCTTCCCTTTTTCGCAATCCTTCTTTTTCTTCTTCTTCCTCTTCTTCTTTTTCTTCCTTTTCTTCTTCTTTCTTCTTTCTTCTTCTTCTTCTTCTTCTTCTTCTTCTTCTTCTTCTTCTTTTTCCTCGCAATTCTTCTTCTTTCTTTCTTCTTCCCCCTTTTCTTCTTCTTTCCTTTTTCTTCTTTTTCTTCTTTCCTTTTCTTCTTCTTCTTCTTTTCTTCTTTTCTTCTTTCTTCTTCTTCTTCTTTTCTTCCGAATTCTTTCTTCTTCTTCTTCTTCCTCTTTTCTTTTCTCTTCTTTTTTTTTCTCTTCTTCTTCTCGCAAAATTTTTTCCTTCTTCTTTTTCTTCGCAATTCTTCTTCGCAATTTTTCTTCTTCTTCTTCTTTTTCTTCTTCTTCTTCTTGGGAATTCTTTTTCTTCTTCGCAATTTTTGGCAAATCTTCGGAATTCTTTTTCTTCTTTTTCTTTTTCCAATTCTTCTTCGCAATTCTTCGTCTTTGCAATTCTTTTTCTCGATTATTTTTTTTTCTTCGCAATTTTTTTTCTCCTTCGCAATTCATCTTTTCCAATTTTCTTTCTGTGCATTTGTCATGGGTTTTTTCACTTTTTTTTCCTCTCTCGCCATGTGGTGTGTGTGTGGTGGGGTGTGTGTGTGTGTGTGTAATTTTTCCCCCTCTATCCCCTCTCTTCTCCATGCATTTTCTCCTTTTCCCCTCTGTCGCCCCCCTCTCTCCCTCTCCTTCCCTCCCCCCCCCCTCCCCCCCTCTCTTTCTTCCCCCCCCCCCTCCTCCCCTCTCTCAAGCATGGCATTGTCACCTGCCTGCCCATGTCTGTCAGGGCTGTAGGACTTTGATGCAATCTCTGCTGTCACGCGTAATGCAGCGGGGGAGGGGGGGAGGGGGGGGGGGGGGGGGGGGGGAGGGGGGGGGAGGGAGGGGGGAGGGTGGGCGATGGGGGGGGGGGGTGGGGAGGGGGGGGGGGTCACCGGGTCACGCGTGCGACGTCACAGTGCCAGGTATTGCCTGCTATCGTATTCCCCTCCCCTTCCCGGTCTCTGTCTCTCTGTCGTTGTTTCTGTCTGTCTGTCTGTCTGTCTGTCTGTCCGTCTGTCCCTATCTCTTTGTCTGTCTGCCTGCCTGTCTGTCTGTCCGTCCCTATCTCTTTGTCTGTCTGCCTGCCTGTCTGTCTGTCCGTTCCCCTATCTCTTTGTCTGTCTCCTGCCCTGTCTGTCTGTCAGTCCCTATCTCTTTGTCTGTCTGTCTGTCTGTCAGTCCCTATCTCTTTGTCTGTCTGCCTGCCTGTCTGTCTGTCAGTCCCTATCTCCTTGTCTGTCTGTGTCTATGTCTTTGTCTATCTGCCTGCCTGCTGTCTGTCGTCTGTCTGTCTGTCCCTATCTTTTGTCTGTCTGTCTATCTGTGTCTATGTCTCTTCCTATGTGCGCTCTGTTCCTCCCTTTTTTCGTCTCACTCTTCATCTGTTTTTCTAGGGCTCTGTCCTGTCTGTTAGTCTGTTTGTCTGTATGTATTCTGCTCTGTTATAGTATATATATATTAGTATTAAATATATATATTTATTATATTATATATATAATATATATATTTATAATATATATACATATATATTATATGTGTGTGTGTATGTATGTATGCATGCATGCATATATAGATATCTATCAATCTCTCTGTCTCTATAAATATATAAACACACACACACAACACACACACACACACACACACACACACACACACAACACAACACACACCACACACACACACACACACAAAACACAACACACACACCACACACACACACACAAGGGGCGCGTGCTGTCCTATTTTCTTATCAGTGTTTGTCCACGAGCTTACTTCCCGAGGACAGGTCTGAATATAGAAACATGACGTCGTCGTGTGTTTTGTTTGACTCACATGACTGTGGACATTGTGTGTGTGTTGGTGGGGGGTTTTCCTGATGCCACGTCTTGCTGTCCACAGCTGTGGTTGGGTTGCAAAAACAGCTGGACTATTTAAAACACTGGTGCGCAGAAGACGGAATAAAAAAAAACATGAACAAACGACAAAAATTTCCATTGTTTTGTATACAGGTGGGCCCTTGACACAAGCAATGGAAATGAGAGGATCGAGACAGTTGATACTTTAAACATCCAGCAATGTTGTTTTTTTCCCCATTGGATCTGTTTCTCTTATGTATGTCCAGGTTCTGTTCAACTCGTCAACTACGTCTTAGTAACGGGTAAACAGGATTTGGGAAATGGTCTGGGGCAGGATGCTATGTGAAGCATAGCTTTGTCTACTTTGGACAGAAATAATACAAAGACTGGGTTTTTTTGGGAAAGTGAAAATCTTTGTATACTTTGGTTTTGCATTATGTTTTGGGAAAATCAGGGAGTAAAAAACATATGATACATTTTATGAACAGTTTCAAAGAAAGAATCATAGAGTGCAGTTTTGAGGAAAGCGCGATCACATAAGAAACTAGTCAAAAGATTTGAAGAGTATAGGAGGTTTAAGTCGAATAACAAAGTTGAAATGTACATTGGAATTACAATGAATAGATATGTAAAGAGAGGTTAACAAAACTTTGGTGTATCAGACATAGCATGCCCCCGGGTTTTAGATATAAAAAAGAGGGAGAATGGTAACGCAAATGTGCCGTTTATTTAAATTATACTGAGAAAAAAAACCGTTAAAATTATTTCATGTTCTGCTCCCCTGCTCCAAGACTTCAGAACTCGATATATTCCAGCATAAAATCGGTGGTACCCATGTGGGACTGGATTTAATTTACCCCGCGGCATCACACAGAATGGAAAGACCCGACCCAATAATGATGCGGCACTGTGTGCCACAAAGTGTTGAGAGACTATATTCTGCGGAAACATAACCTTCCATTGTGATGCAGTGAATGTTGGTGCAGAGAAAGCATAAGAGCAGGAATGCTGGAAGCAGGTGCTGATGCCATGGACATCGAGTTGATAGCATCTGTAGTACCTTCGGAAAGGGACCTCAGCCTTCCTATACACTTTGGCCTTCCTATAGACTTTGGCCTTCCTATAGACTTACTATAGACTTTGGCCTTCCTATAGACTTACTATAGAATTTGGCCTTCCTATAGACTTTGGCCTTCCTATAGACTTTGGTCTTCCTATAGACTTTGGCCTTCCTATAGACCTTGGCCTTCCTATAGACTTTGGCCTTCCTATAGACTTCCTATAGACTTTGGCCTTCATATAGACTTTGGCCTTCCTATAGACTTTGGCCTTCCTATAGACCTTGGCCTTCCTATAGACTTTGGCCTTCCTATAGACTTCCTATAGACTTTGGCCTTCCTATAGACTTTGGCCTTCCTATAGACTTCCTATAGACTTTGGCCTTCATATAGACTTTGGCCTTACTATATACTTTGTCCTTCCTATAGACTTTGGCCTTTCTATAGACTTCCTATAGACTTTGGCCTTCATATAGACTTTGGCCTTCCTATAGACTTTGGCCTTCCTATAGACCTTGGCCTTCCTATAGACTTTCGCCTTACTATATACTTTGTCCTTCCTATAGACTTTGGCCTTTCTATAGACTTACTATAGACTTTGGTCTTACTATAGACTTTGGCCTTCCTATAGACTTACTATAGACTGTAACCTTCCTATAGACATACTATAGACTTGGCCTTCCTATAGACTTTGGCCTTACTATAGACTTTGGCCTTCCTATCGACTTTGGCCTTCCTATAGACTCACTATAGACATTGGTCTTTGTATAGACTGTGGCCTTCCTATAGACTTTGGCCTTACTATAGACTTTGGCCTTCCTATCGACTTTGGCCTTCCTATAGACTCACTATAGACATTGGTCTTTGTATAGACTGTGGCCTTCCTATAGACTTTGGCCTTCCTGTAGACTTTGGCCTTCCTATAGACTCACTATAGACTTTGGCCTTCCTATAGACTCACTATAGACTTTGGTCTTCCTATAGACTCACTATAGACTTTGGCCTTCCTATAGACTCACTATAGACTTTGGTCTTCCTAAAGACTGTGACCTTGCAATAGACTTTGGTATTTCTTTAGACTTTCGTCTTCTTATAGACTTTGGCCTTCCTATAGACTTTGGCCTTTCTATAGACTGTGACCTTACTATAGACTTTGGTGTTCCTATAGACTTTGGCCTTCCTATAGACTATTGCCCTTCCTATAACTTGCCTTCTATAGACTTTGGCCTTCATATAGACTTGGCCTTCCTATAGACTTCCTATAACTGTGACCTCCTATAGACTTCCCTAGCTTTTACTATAGACTGGACTTGCCTCATAAGACTTATCCTCCTAACACTTGGCCTTCCTATAGACTTGGCCTTCCTATAAACTTACTAGTATGACTTGGCCTCCGATAGACTTACCTTACTAAGACTTTGGCCTTCCTATAGACCTTGCCTTCCTATAATTTTACTATAGACTTTGGCCTTCTATAGACTTTGGCCTTCCTATAGACCCTTCCTATAGACTTTGGCCCTTAATACTAAACTTTGGCCTTCCTATAGACTACATAGACTTTGGCCTTCTATAGACTTGCTACTAAGACTTTGGCCTCCTATAGACCTTCGCCTTCCTATAACTCCTATAGACTTTGGCGTTCCTATAGACCTTTGGCCTTCCTATAGACTTTGGTCTTACTTCCTATAGACTACTTGGGCCCTTCCTATAGACTTTGGCCTTCCTATAGACTTCCTATAGACTTTGGCCTTCCTATAGACTTCTATAGATTTGGCCTTCCTTAGACTTGCTTCCTATAACTTGGCCTTCCTATAGATTTGGCTTCTATTACTTGTACTCCATAGACTTTGGCTTTCTATAGACTTACTATAGACTTTGGCCTTCCTAACTATAGACTGTGGCCTTCCTATAGACTTGTGGCCTTCCTATAGACTTTGGCCTTCCATATAGACTTACTATAGACTTGGCCTTGTCCTATAGACTTTTGGCCTTTCTATAGACTTATATCATTTCTATAGACGTGCTTATTAACTTTGCCTTCCTTAAAATTTGGCCTCCTAAAACTGACCTGTACAATAGACCTTTGGTCTTCCTGTCTAGACTTTGCCTTAAGACTTGGCTTCCATAACTCAGACTTTGCTTCTATCGACTTGGCCTTATAAGACTTTGTCTTCACTAGACTTTGCCTTTCTGTAGACTTACTATAGACATTGGCCTTCTAAACTCGCTTATAAGATGTTCCCTTGCTATAACTTCAATAGATTTTGCCTTCATAACTTGGCTTTCAATGACTTCTTTATATATTCTGTCCAACATAACTCCTTCCTATAAACTTGCCTTCCTATAGACTTCTATAGACTTTGGCTTCTCATAGACTTACTTTAGCTGTGTGCTGTACTATAGACTGTGTTGGCATTGCTGTGACTAGTTATGACTTTGACCTTCCTATAGACTTACATAGACTTTGGCCTTGCCTAAACTTTGCCTTTCTTTGACTTGCCTTCTATGACTGTCGTTCCTCTTGTTTCTATAGTTTGTTCTTCTATACTATCGCTTTCCTATCTTTTGTCTTCATGACTATGCTCCTGACTGCTTCATAACTTTCCTCCTATGCATAGAAGGCTTTGGCCATTCAAACTTCCCTTTCTCTATAAAGCGCTCATAATTCCGCTTTTGGGATCTACGTTTTCGTCACACTGTCTTTACCTGTGTGCGCTTCTTTTGACGTATTGTCCAAAAACAAATGTAATTCCCCACAAAGGCTTTCCCCTTCCACTGAAATGCGCTGGGGAGGGGTGACCGGCCCCTTTTCCCAATGGTTTATTTTTTAATCTATACCCCTCCTTTTCCCCCACTTCTAACTTTGTGAAAGTCTTCGTTTATTGAAATCTTTCCAACAATATCCACCACAAAAAAACAACAACAACAACAACAATTTAATTTTGGGGGATTTTTAAAAAAAAAAAACCACACCCACCACCCCCCACATTATTTTTTTCTTATCTTTCTGTTGATCCTTTTGTGTTTTTTTTATTCTTTTTTTTGTTCTACATTTCACAACATCCTGCTTCCAAAAAACACACCCCTTTTCCCCCCAATTTCTCAAACCTTTCTTAACCCCCCCTTTCCTTTTGGGGCCCTTTTTTTCAAACAGGGGGGTCCCTCTCAATCGCCCCTTCTCTTACTCTAACTCACTTACCCCCCCCCCC
>CM054160.1:51633158-51645861 GCA_028751875.1 Rapana venosa
TGTTTCACTGTTTGGCTTCGACGACAACGACGACGACGACAGCGACGACGACGACAGCGACGGCGACGACGATTATCTTAAGCTGCAAAACAGGTTTCGGGAGCCCTGGTCTGGTGTATATCCAGTGAGGTGATCCATTTTCTACCCATTAGTGTGTTTGCTTTCACACACCACCACACACAACACACACACACACTCACACACACACACACACACACACACACACACACACAACACACACACACACAAACACACACACACTATGACACACACACACACACACTCTCTCTTCTCTCTCTCTCTCTATCTTATCTTCTCTCTCTCTTCTCTCTCTTCTCTCTCTCTCTCTCTCTCTCTCTCTCTCTCTCTCTCCTTCCTTTCTACTACCTTCTTATTAGATAGGTTTTAATATATTTATATGTATATATATTCTTGTGGGTAAGTAGGGTTGTTTTTTTTTTTGTGGGTAGTAGGCCTACATGCAGGGATCGTTTAGTATGGCTTGTGCACGCGTGGCGGACACAGAACACACGAAGGCAGACAGACAGTACAGAAGACAAAGACAAAGACAGAGACACACATTCTCTCTCTCTCTCTCTCTCTCTCTCTCTCTCTCTTCTCTCTCTCTCTCTCTCTCTCTCTCTCTCTCTCTCTCTTCTCTCTCTCTCTTCCTCTCTCTCTCTCTGTTAAAACTTTCTAGAAAAAAGGACAGACAGGACAATCAGATTATATATCTATATCTATATCTATATCTATTCTATCTATCTATATATATATATTTATATATTATCTATTTATATTCTATATCTATCTCTATATCTCTCTACTCTCTCTCTCTCTCCTCTATTTATTATATATATATATTATATAGAGGAGACGAGAGAAGAGAGAGTGAGGAGAGGTTACATACATAACATATATACGTAATACGATACGTATATACAGAGAGACCGAAAGAGAGAGAGAGTGAGAGAGGATGAGAGAGAGAGGAGGACAGACAGACAGACAGACAGACAGACAGAGAGGGACAACAGACAGACAGACAGAGACAGAGACAAACAGACAGGACACACAGACAGAGACACACAGACAGAAGACAGACAGAAAGACAGAGACATAGAGATTGATTGATTGATTAGTCGACTGATTGACTGACTGACTGACTGATTGATTGATTGATTGACAATCTCTCTTTTCAAGAGTTACAGGGAAGTACTGACAGACTTCTGTCTTATCAGGCGCTTTCCCTGAATAGGGATTATCACAGACAGACAGACAGACAGACAGAAATAGAGAGAGAGATGGTGATGTTGTTGATGATGATGATGATGATGATGATGATGATGATGATGATAATGATGATGATGATGATTTTGACGAACTCGTTTTTATAACTGTTCTTTTTAACTTTTTGTCTTTTTTTAATCTAATGTCGCAGAGTTTATGAGCATCTATAACACAAAAGAGGATAAAAAAAAAAGCCATAATTACTTCAGAGGAAAGTGAGAGTAGAGAGAGGGGAGAGAGAGAGAGAGTGTGTGTGTTTGTGGTCCGTGTGTGTTTGTGTGTGTGTGTGTGTGATGTGAGTGTGAGAAGAGAGAGAGAGGACCTGAGGAGAGAGAGATGAGAAGAGAGTTGAAGAGAGAGAGAGAGTGAGTGTGTGTGTGTGTGCGCGTGCATGTGGTTTTTAAATTTTTTATTTCATTCTTTGATATCGAGGAAATGGAATAAGCACTTATATGCTTTTTTTTCATCCAGTCCCCGTGCGGTATGCGGTTTTGTAAATGTGTGTGTGTGTGCGAGAGAGGAGGAGAGAGGGGAGAGAGAGTGAGAGAGGAGAGAGAATGACAATGACAATGACAAATTATTTCGAGGATAATGAATAAGCACTCATGACCCCTACCCCATCCTACCCTCCCCCCCCTAGAGCTATGAACTCTGCATTTTTGTGTGAGTAGGGGTCAGTTGTTCAGTTGATGGGGGCAAAATGTGAATAATCATTGTTTTATTTACTTCATTCCGGTTTTTAAGGTATGTATATATTTTGATCATTTTGGCATTGTGGAACAGTGTGTGTGTGTGTGATGGGTTGTGGTGGTGTGTGTGTGTGTGTTTGTGTGTGTTGTGCGTGTGTGTGTGTTTGTGTGTGTGTGCGTGTGTGATTGTGTGTGTGTGTGTGTGGTGTGTGTGTGTGTGCGTATGTGTGTTTAGTTAGTTCTTCATTTAACGTCCTTCCACCAAAAAGTGATATCAGACGAATTTGTGTGATGTGTATTTGTGTGTGTGTGTGTGTGGTGGCGTAGTGCGTGCATGTGTGAGTGTGTGTATGAGTGTGTGTATTACGTACGTGTATGTATGGTGTGCATGTACGGTTGTGTAGTGTGTGTATGTGCGTGCGTGCATGCGTGTGTGTGTGTGTGTGTGTGTGTGTGTGTGTGTGTTTGTGTGTGTAAGTGTGTGTGTGTAAGTGGTGTGTGTGTGTGAATGAGTTGTGAGTATATGAGTGAAATTGTGGGGTGTGTGAGTGTGTGGTGTGTGTGTGTGTGTTGTGTGTGTGTGTGCTGTAGTGCGTGCGTGCGATGCGTACGCGAGAGTACTTGTAAGTAAATATATAAGAGAAAATGATTTGTACGTGTGTTCCTGTAGGTGTGTGGTGTGAGTGTATGTTGCGCGTGCGCGCGCGTGTTTGCGGTGAAACATGCAAAGTAGTGTGGGGGTCATGCGTGTGTGCGTGTGTTGCGCGCGCGCGCGCTCGTGTGTGTGATTGTGTTGGGTGTGCCAGTAAAGCCTATAACAAACAGTTATACAAATAAACTTAGGGCCTTGCTTAAAAAAAACCAACTAACCCCCCCCCCAAAAAAAAAAACAAAATCTTTAGGGGAAATAATCAAAAACATGTTTCTAAATCTTCAAAACCAGGTCATGGATAATCAAATTTAGAACAGAAAAACTTGAAAACTAACAATAGGTACTATAAATAGGCCAAAACAGTTTTGACTTTGGGGAACGTTAGATATTTGCACAAAGGATGTGTGTGTTTGTGTGTGTGTGTGCGCATGTGTGTGCGTGTACGTGTGTGTGTGTGGCGCGCGCGCGCGCGTGTGTTTTGTGTGTGTGTGTGTGCGTGTATGTGTGCATGTGTGTGTACGTGTGTGTGTGTGCGTGTGTGTGCGTGTGTTGTGTGTGTGTGGTGTGTGCGTGTGTGTGAAAGTTTGTGCGTTGTGTGTGTGGGGCGTGCGTGTGTGTGTGTGTTATTTTTATTTATTTATTTAGTTCTTTTATATCGAGGATAGTGTAAGCAATTATGTGCTTTTTTACATCCAGTCCCCGTGTGTATGCGGTTTTTGTAAATTTGTCATCTGTTACAGCGGCACACAATGTTGTGTGTGTGCTCCTCTCCTCCTCCTCTCTCTCCTCCTCTCCTCTCTCCTCTCTCTCCCCTCTCTCTCTCTCTCTCTCTTCTCTCCTCTTTCTGTGCATCACTAATTAACTTTTACTATAATGCTATATATTTTCCCCTCTCCTCCCTAACCTGTCCCCTGTTCTTCCTTTCCCCTCTTCCTATCACCCTCAACTACCCCCTCTCCTCCCCACTAAACCCCTTCCTAACCTATCCCCTTCCTCACCCCCACCCCTGTAACCTCCACTTTCTCTTCATAGCTAAACAGTCAAAGGCGTAAAGTGAATCAATGAAAATAACATAAAATAAACAGTTTTGTCGCCCTGCCTTTGTGGTGGCCTGCTCATTTCATTTTTTATTTCATTTCATGTTTCAGCTTTTATTTTGTTGTTGTTGGTTTTTTGTTATTGCACGATCATCAATGACAAAGAGGATGACGTAAGGATACAGGTTATAACTAGACAGTGTCTTTCTCTTTGTGTGTGTGTTTTGTGTGTGTGTGTGTGTGTGTGTGTGTGTTTTGTGTGTGTGTGTGTGGTGTGTTCGTGTGTGTTTGTGTGTTCGTGTGTTCGTGTGTTCTTTTGGGTGTGCATGCGTGTGTTATTTATTTATTTAATTTTTTTTTTGGGGGGAATTCTTTTATATCAAAGATAAAATCGAGTAAGCACATTGTTTTTTTTTAACTCCAGTCCCCGTGGGGTGTGTGTGTGTGTGTGTGTGCGCGCGCGCGTGTGTGTGCGCGTGTGTGTGTCCACGCACACGCGTGTGTGCGTGCGTGTGTGACGGAAGGGGAGAGGAGAGGAGAGTTACACACACGCACGCAAATACGCACACAGTCTCAGAGAGATAATCAAGCTTGTCAATCAAAAATTCTGTTTAATCAGATCAAGCTGTCAAATCAGGCAAACAGGTATAGGGTCTGTTCACGTAATCAGACAGACAGACAGACGGACAGACAGACAGACAGACAGACAGACAGTGGCAAGACCTCCTAAGTCTGACACCTGATCCTTGATTTTGATCCCCGAGTCTTGTCCCTTTACTGCAGACAGTAACCTTGGTATTTTTTTGTTTATCAGCTCAGATTGAACTCTTCTCTCTCTCTCCCTCTCTCCTTCTCCCCCTCTTCTCTCTTGTGTTTTGTGGGGGGGCCGATCATGTAATGTGAAGGTGAAGACGTACAGAAATTGCCTAGTATTTTTGTGTATTAGTAGCTAGTTTTAAGTGGCCTTAGTTTTTCATTGTTGTATACAGCTAATAAGGAGGATGGGAATATCCCTGCATTTTGTATAGGGCTGTCTGTGGGACATTTGGGGCAGTATTCGCCTGCTTCATGTCCAAACGGGCAGAATTTAAATCGGCCATTCTGACCTCCATCCTGACGCTAAAAAGCAGGGAGACGGGTCTTGTTGGGAAATGACCCTCACCTATCTCTTCTGGGGGGCCTTTGCTTCAGTGTGGGATGTGGAGACCAACCCTGGACCCCCTCCCCTAAATCCGCAGGCCAAGGACGAAATTGAGGCAAACCAGCTTGACGAGTGGTGCTGGTGGTCGAAGCACCATAGCAGGAAAAAGTGCACGGAAAACTAAAGCCATGCAGATGTGACCGCCAGCACACCTACAACCATACACTGTAGACAGGAGTCTTCTCCTACAGTGGCTCCTGATGTGACATTTACCACGATGACGACCAATTTTGGGAAAGTGAGAACCTATTAAAGTCAACAACGGAGTGTATGAAGAACGAGATACAGTTGTTGACAAACAGTGTTGATCCCTTGAAGGAGGAAATTGGGTATCAAAAAAGGGATGTGAATGATCTTAGGGCTGAAAATGCTGTGTTAAAACAATCAAATACAGAACTAATGGACAGAGGGGAAAAACTAGAAAAGAAAGCAGATGTTCAAGAAGGCCGGTCAAGACGAAACAACATAATTATTCATGGCATGGAAAAGAAAAGTAACGAAACTGGAGCTGATTGTGAAATGTTCGTGAAAAATCTTCTTTCAGAAAAAATGGATGTAGCTGATGTTAAGTTTAAATTAGGTGCACAGGATAAATTCTAAACCCAACTCTCCCATTATTGCCAGGTGTTGTTTTTATCAAGATAAGCTTAGAATTTGAAGGCAAAAACCCTTCGTTTGAAAGGTTCAAGGATTTTTGTAGACGACGATTTTCCAAAAACTGTTAGAGATATTGGGCACAATCTGACCCCATACTTGAAGAGTGCTAGGGCAGGGGGAAAAAATGTGGATGGTCTTTGATCATTTGATCATTAATGGCGAAAGGACGACCCTTAATGATTTTTCAAAGAAGGGTATAGCTTTTTGGGGGCCGCCCCTACAAACATCCTGCCATAGTCTCATTTACAGGGGGTAGGAAAATAAACAGCCCACCGGTCACTCAGCCTCAGTTAGACACTCATGTAATAGGGCTTAGTCAAGTGAGGCTTGATGCAGTGAGGCGTGACACTTCACCACACACGGGGCTAGACAAAGACAGTCTGACTTTGACCTACAGCTAACACAAGCTGACCATGAGTTTTGTAGGCAGCCTTTTAATAAAGAGCCTTCTTTAACCACGTTGAAAGCATAAATCCCCTGTCTTGTCATGTCAATGTAATTGGTGAAAGTGTCAGTCTAGATGCTGTGGATCAATGGAATTGTGGCAATACAGATAAAACAAATAAAGCTTTCATTTTTGTCTTGGAACGTAAATGGATTGTGGTCAAAACTGGCTGATAGAGATTTTGTATCTTATGTGCGTAGCTTGACTTTATAGTCTGACAGAAACGTTCCTGGAAAATGTCCAGCCAGATGTTTTTACTGGTTACAAGGCCTTCTGTAAGTCAGCAATTAAAGTTAGCCATCAAGGAGGCAAATCTAGTGGTTTAGTTTGTTTAATAAGGCATGAGTTATCTGCCTTTGTGAATTGTTTAGATGTTCCTTACCTAATATTTGCATTTTTCTCTGTGACAAATCTCGTTGTGTACAGCAAGAAATGTTTTGCTTGTCTGTGTGTATATCCCACCTAAAAGGTTCGCCTTTTTATAACATTTTTTGACAAGATAATGGAAATTGCTATGTTGGAGAATGTTTAGAAAAATTGTGTGGTGACACTGGATGAAGTAGATTAATACTATGTGGAGACTTAAACAGCAGGACCTCAAACTTTTCTTGTCAGCAGGTAGAAAATGACTTTAGTTCGATGTCCAAAGTAAAAGAAATGTCTCTCAGCAGCAATCGTAATTCTGAAGATTTGTTATCAACAATTATGGTAAATTACTATTGAATATGTGCACTGCTCTTAGTTTACAAATTCTAAATGGCTATGTAATGGTGACCACAAGGACGCTATACATACATCTCTGATGGAGGGTGTAGTGTTAATGATTATTTTTTAGTGTCAGATGATTTGTTTTTCTCAGATTTTTGACTCATGTTTGTTTTTTTGTTGCCGAGCTTCTGATTCTGATCACCTTCCTGTTGAATTATATATTAATCCAGTATATAATACAGAGGTGGAAACTGAGAAGCCATCTGTTATGGAAAAGTTTGTATGGGATGAAAACAAACTCTCAGTTTATAAAGAAAATCTCCAGGATGTGAACATGTGTGAAATTTTTATTAATGCCTTTCAGAAGATTGATGAGAACATTAATGGAGCTTTAGATTTGTTTAACGGTTTCATAAAAGCCAGTGCTGATTGTATGAAGAAACAGGTACATATCAATAAAGGTCCATCAAATGATACTTGGTTTGATAATGAATGTAAAAAGTATGAAAAAATAAGGTCAGAAAACTTCTGAAAACTTTCCGAAAAAAATTAAGAAATGAGGACAAAAACGTGTACTGTGTCACAAAAGGGAATATAAAAGCATGCTTGAACGAAAAAAGAAACAGTATAATAAAACCTTACTTGCAGATATGATGTCATCTATCTCTTCCAAAACCAGTTTTTGGAAAAGTGTTAAGAAGGCGTCATTTAGAAAAAGTCAGCCAAAGATAGTATATCAGTTGACAGATGGTTTCAACATTTCAAAACCTTGTTGGAGAAAGACTCATTAGCCACTCCATGATTACTGATGTGACAGTGATGGAACTGAGAAGAAATTTTGATCGTCCCATATCTAAAGATGAAATATTAGGGGGACTTAGAAAATTAAAGACTGAGAAAGCAGCCGTCCTGATCAAATCATTGGTGAATTGCTAAAATATGGAGGTGAAAATATTGTGCTTTTCCTTCTAAAACATTCAACAAAATTTTTGATGATGGTCTTTTTCCAGATAACTGGGCTGAATCTATAATACTAACATTGCATAAAAAGGGTGATGTTGATAACCCTAATAACTACCCGGGGAATTTCTCTTACAGACATAAGTAGTAAGATATATAGTACTATTATTAACAAAAGGGTTTCAGGAATGGGTTATGAAGAATAATATTACAGGAGAGCACCAAGCGGTTTTAAGAGAGGTTACTCCACTATAGATCATATGTTTACTCCCGCTTGCGTTTGTACAGAAACAGTTTGCTCATAACCGTAAGCTCATGTAGCATTTATTGACTTTGAAAAAGCATTTGATTCTGTTAACAGGAACTGTTTTTGGCCTATTCTCCTGAAAATGGTGTGAAGGGTAAACTATTACGATGTTTGAGAGCCATGTATCAGAATGTCAGAAGCAGAATAAGATGTGGAACTAAAGTGACTGACATAATATACGTACCACTGGTGTTAAACAGGGTTTATGTGTGTAGCCCCTTTATTGTTTTCTTTTTTATCAATGAGTTAGCCAGAGACATCCCTCAATAATGGTAAACACGGGGCCACTTTCCCCAAGATTTCTCAGAGTTTTTTATTCTTCTGCTTGCTGATGATGTTATCCTGCAATCTGAAACAGTTGTAGGGTTACAAAAGCAGTTAAACAGCTTAAACAGTGCTGCAACATCACTGGATCTTAGGTTAATCGGAGCAAGAGTAATATCGTTTTTATTCAGAAAAGGTGGATATTTAGCTGCTCATGAAAAATGGTTGTACAATGGGAATATCATGCCTGTGATAAATGTATATAAATATTTAGGAAAACTGTTTTTCTACTAAGCTTAGTTTCACAACTTCATGTAAAGATCTGGCAATCGAGGTAAACGAAAACTTGTTATTTGTGTTGAAAAAACTACGAATATTGAATAATAAATCTTTTGACCCTTGTTCATTAAGATATTTGAAAGCACAAATACAACCACTGTGTTTATGGTTCAGAAATTTGGGGCTTGGGTGCAGCTGTAACTCATTGTGAATCAGTGCACCTCTTGCTTAAAGCAGTTTTTAGGCTTAGATAGACGTACACCTAATGATCTTGTATTAGTGAAACTAATAGATACCCTCTCTCTGTTAATGCTGCTGTAAGATGCATTAGATATTGGATTAAGATTCTGCATATGAATGAAGCAGGCTACCTTTTAAATCTACAAGATGCTTTATGATCTAGATGTCAAAGGGAAAACAAATGGGCAACACAAATACGTACCTGTTTGTGTGAACTGGGGTTTGGATTTGTTTGGCTCAATCAAAGGAGTCCCGGGAAAATTGTAGAGAGTTTATTAACGCTTTTCAGGCAAAGATTGATTGACTGCCGATGGCAGCAATGGAGTGATCATATACAAAACGTGAAAGATTTCAAATGTACCCAAAAAATTTATAAGTTCGCATGATGTCAAACCTTATCTAAAAACTTGATATGGATATACATTTGAAAAGAATTATGTCTAAGTTCCAAAAACTTGGTGTATCAATATAAATGTTCATAAATTCAGATACAGAGAACATGATTGACACCTCAGGCTGCTATGCCCATTATGTAAGCAAGCACCAGAGGATGAAGTACATTTTGTGTGTGCTGTCCCCGTTTTTGAGGATGTTAGGCAGAACTACAAACCCTGTTAAATATAGTAGACAGCCTAATTTATTTAAAACTCTGTTTACTCCTGGCCCTCAAGTCATCCTGAGGTTGTGCCAGCCTCACTTTATATTTGTGTAGAGCTTTCAGAATAAGAGAGATAATGTTATCCTAAGTGATTTTTTGTAGCTGACTTTGTTATACAGTAACATGTTGTCTGTGTGGTGGTTTTTTTTTTTTGTTTTTTTTGTTGTTGTTGTTTTTTTTAAAGCCAAAATACTAAGCAGTTCGGCAACCCCCTTCATGTATGGGCCAATGGCCTTTTTGTGAATAAACCATTCGAGTTCGAGTTCGGTTCGAGTTCTGTGTGTGTGTGTTGTGTGTGTGTTGTGGGGTGTTGTGTGTGTGTGTGTGGTGTGTGTGTGTGTGTGTTTTGAGTGTGTGAGTGTGTGTGTGTGTGAGTGTGTTTTGTGAGTGTGGGGTGTGTGAGTGTGTGTGTGTGTGTGAGTGTGTGTGTGTGTGTGAGTGTGTGTGTGGTGTGTCTGTCTCTGTCTGTCTGCCTCTGTGTCTCTATTTCTCTCTCTCTCTATGGCTTGACACACTCAAGTCAGACACCGCAACAACTAAATGGCTAGACTTAACACAATCACAAGAAATCATACCAAATCTAGACACATACTCAACCACACTTCCACCACAACTCTTCAAAACATTTCTAAAGCTCTTCCTTGACGAGGCAAAACTCTTGACAATCACTGTGTACCACACGACAGGGACAATATTAATACAAGGGAACACTTGTCAAGGTTGGGTAAAAAGGATTCGAAAACCCCTTAAAAAACATAGTGAACATATGGGTGATTGTGGGGCCTGGGCATAACCCCCAAACCCAACCCCCCTCCTCCCCCGGCTTTTTCCACGGGGGGCACCTTTCCTTTTCCAAACGGTCCTCCCCTGGGGGGGGGGGACCCCGCCCCCCCAGCCCTGTTGCTTTTCAGGTCCCCAACACTTTTCTGTACTGCCATCCCCCTAAATGCATCAGTTCTGCCACAATGTTTCCAGGAACAAACACCCTCTCGCCCTCTCCAACCCCTACCTCCCCTTTCCCCCTCAACTCCCCGGCCCCCTCAGTGTTCAGACCCAAAACCAACTCCGGGAAACCCTCTCCACAGCAACCCCCGCCCCTTTTGGGCCCCTCCAGCTGTGAAAAATAAAGACCATTCCCCCCCCCTTCCCCCCCCCCGAAAGGGGAAAACCCCCTCCAAAAAAACCCCCTTTTAAACCCATCTCCTTCCCCCTACACCACCCCCACCCAACCCAAAACCTTAAAACCACCCCCTCCTCCCCCCGACCCTAGCCCTTTTACCCGCCTCTTTACCCCCTCCCCCTGCCTCACAAAAACCCTGCCATAAAGATCAAAACAAACCCACCAAAAAATTTTATCCCCCCTCTTTCAGCTTTACACAGTATCTGCTTTTCCCCACCCTCTCCACTGCCCAAATGTCCACCCATTTTCCACCACAATCCCTCACAGCACAAGGTTTACACCTTACGACAGAGAACAAAAAACTTTTTAAAAAAAACAGATAGAGAAAAACCCCAAAGCCGCCCCCGAAAAAACAGTCCAAAAAAAAAAACCATTTTTAAGCCTCAGAACAAGCCCCGGGAAATCGACCATTGCTGACCTTTCTCAGCAAAACACCCCCAAAATTTTCAGGGCAAAAAGGGCGACAAAAAGCCAAAAACCTGTCTGCTTTTTAAAAGGGCGGCAAAAAACCCCATGAAAAAAGAAAAAAACAATTTGGGATTAAAGAAACCCAACCCTCAACGGATACCTCATTCTTTGCCCCCCACTCCCCAAAAATCAACAGTCACCCCCATTCCCAAAAATTCCCACCACAAAACCCAACAAACCCCCCCAGAAATTTCCCCTAAGGGACTCCCCTTTTCCACATTGCCACACCCCATAGAAAAGAAAACATATCCCAAACCCCCCGGTAATAATTTTTACTCCTTGACCCTGACCAAAAAAACCCCCAAACCCCAAAACCCCCCCCTCCCCCCCTCCCCTCCTTCATTCCCAAAACGCAAACTGGGCAAGTAATTCAGTTCCCCGAAGGCCTTAACCCAAAACCCCCCCCCGGGCCCCCCCTTCCCCAACCCCCTTTGAGGCAAATATTAAAAAAGTCGGGCCCCACGGGCCGCCGGAGTTACGAGGTGACCTTCTTAAGGCAGTGGGAGACAAAAATTCCCCCCCCCAGGGCCGACAAGCAAAAACTTGTCGGTACCAGGCCGACAGTCCAACACCTTTTAATGGCTTAAAACCCCCCCCCCCCTTAAACACACATCCACGTCATTTTCCAGTTGGCTTCCACCTCCTACAAGTGGCCCATGATTCCCAAACATGGCAACGTGGGGTTAGGGACTACCCGGCTTTTCCCCATGCCCCATAAAAGCCCTCAATCACCCCTCCTTAGGCCACCATACCCCATTCGGGAGGGAGTCCAAACCAACCTCTCCAATTTTGTGCTCAGGGGGGGGTGTTTACTCGACACACCCCCTTTTCAGACGGGAGTAAAGGAAACCCGGAAAGCCCTACAAAACATGGCCCCCTTTCCCCCCAAGTGCTGGGGGCATAGCAGCCATACATAAATACCCGCCCAGCTACAAAACTGACAAAACTTCGGCCCGCACTTCAACCCCCTAGGGCCCCAAGAAAGGGGGCCCCTGCCAACAAAACCCCTCCACCCAAAAGTGGAAGTCAATCGCCATCAAAATGTCACCGCGGCAACGGCAGGGCCCTTTTTCCCCACACCAGGAGCAAGCACCTGCCTATGGCCAGAGAGGAAAAATTCACGGGGGGGACTTTGAGGGGACTTTCCCCCCCCTTTTCACAGCCAAACAAACCCCTGGGGGCCCCCCCACCCACATTAAGGACACCCAAAAACGTGGAGGCCCGCTGAAACCATCCGCAAACCCCTTTAATACCTAAACCCCCATTCATCTATGAGAAAAGGGAGGCCAGGAATGAAAGAAGAGTGTGTGTGGTTTGGGGGTGTGTGTAGGAGTTAAAGAACGCGCGCGTGTACTAATAATTGTGTGTTGGTGTATACCTATGTTTTGGCGTCGGTGGTAAGGTGATTAAGTAGTGTAGTAAGGGGGTGTGGGTGGTTTGGTGTGTTGTTGGTGTATGTGAGTTAAGAATGGCGGGCGTAATTTTTCTGTGGTATGGGTGTACTCTATGTTGTGTTGGGCGGAAAGTTTCATTAAGTTTTATAGTAAGGGGAAGGGTATTCAAAAAAAGAAGAAAAAAAAGAAAAAAACCCCCCCACAAACACCCCACACAAATATCCCACTCCCTTTTTCTGCCTCTTCTTCCCCCCTCCGCCACTGTGCCTTGTAGGGG
>CM054160.1:51646361-51671361 GCA_028751875.1 Rapana venosa
GAGCTGGGGTTGCTGTGGAGATGGTTCAGTGGAGATGGCTTTGTCCCAACACTGAGGGGGCAGGCTTGGAGTTGAGGAGGAAGGGAGGATAGGGTTAGGAGATGACACAGATGACTGTTTGTCTCCTGGCAACATGGTGACAGAACTGACTGCCTTTAGGGGGATGGCAGTGACAGGCAAAGTGTTGTGTACCTGTAAGCACACAGAGCTCGCTGCAGGTGACGTTATGGAAAATGATGTGCCAGGCAGTGGTGAAAGCACAGGGGAGGAGGGGGGATTGGTGGGGTTCATGTCACTGGCACAACAATCACACATATAATTCACTATGTCTTTAAGGATTTCGAATTCCTTATTTAGCCACTCTTGACAAGTGTTCCCTTGTATTAATATTGTCCCTGTCGTGTGGTACACAGTGATTGTCAAGAGTTTTGCCTCGTCAAGGAAGAGCTGTAGAAATGTTTTGAAGAGTTGTGGTGGAAGTGTGGTTGAATATGTGTCTAGATTTGGTATGATTTCGTGTGATTGTGTTAAGTCTAGCCATTTAGTTGTTGCAGTGTCTGACTTGAGTGTGTCAATATATCTGTTGTGTAGTGCAGTTCTCCATGTCGGTAGATGATTGTAAGATGCAATGAATTTTACTTGACGACTGTCTTTAGTGAACTGGATATTTTCTAATGTTAGTGAATGTCTTGCACTTATAGATCTGGTTGTTGGTCGCATTGTGGAAGGTGTGTTGGAGAGATCACATGATTAATGGGGGGGGTGGAGAAAAAAAAAGAGAAAGACAGAGAGAGAGAGAGAGAGAGAGAGAGAGAGAGAGAGAGAGAGAGAGAGGAGAGAGAGAGAGAGAGAGAGAGAGAGAGAAACAGACAGCCAGAAACAGAAACAGAAAGAGACATCGAGGCCTAGCACAAGAAGAACAAACAGAAGCGCAGGCAGGGGCAGATAAGCCGAACAAAGACAGGTCCACTGGACAGGCCATGACGCAAGATTACTGAGGAGGGCTGGTGCACCCCACTACCACACCAGTGTAGATCAGGCCTGGGAGAAACAGGCACCCACTGACCTAGAATCCAACCTCCAGCGATAAGATTACGGAAAAGGAAGGGACACAGCAACTGGTTGTTTGCCGGGCTACAGCCGTGTCTCCGATAATGCAGATAATCGTTATCTTGGCTTTTTGGTTATAATGCAAACAACAGACATTATCTGAAGATATGTGGTAGTGTGGGTCAGAGCATTTCTTCTT
The DNA here is from genome assembly GCA_028751875.1 of Rapana venosa. Classification (NCBI taxonomy): domain Eukaryota; kingdom Metazoa; phylum Mollusca; class Gastropoda; order Neogastropoda; family Muricidae; genus Rapana; species Rapana venosa. The sequence continues at coordinate 51,647,611 of CM054160.1, forward strand.
CTTCTTCTTCTTCTTCTTCTTCTTCTTCTTCTTCTTCTTTTCTTCTCTCTTCTTCTTTGCAATTCTTCTTCTTCTTCTTCTTTGCAATTCTTCTTCTTCTTCCTCTTCTTCTTCTTTCAATTCTTCTTTGCAATCTTCTTCGCTTCTTCTTCGCAATTATTCTTCTTCGCAATTCTTCTTCTTCTTCTTCTTCATTCTTCTTTCTTCTCTCTTCTTCTTCTTCCTTCTTCTTCTTCTTCTTCTTCTTCTTCTTCTTCTCCTCTTCTTCACAATTCTTCTTCCAATTTCTTCTTCTTCTTCTTCTTCTTCTTCTTCTTTCTTCTTCTTCTTCTTCTTCTTCTTCTTCTTCTTCTTCTCTTCTTCTTCTTCTTCTTCTCTTCTTCTTCTTCTTCGCATTCTTCTTCTTCTTCTTCGCAATTCTTCTTCTTCTTCGCAATTCTTCTTCTTCTTCCTTCTTCTTCTTCTTCTTCTTCTTCTTTTCTTCTTCTTCTTCTTCTTCTTCTTCTTCTTCTTCTTCTTCTTCTTCTTCTTCTTCTTTCGCAATTCTTCTTCTTCGCAATTCTTCTTCTTCGCAATTCTTCTTCTTCGCAATTCTTCTTCTTCGCAATTCTTCTTCGCAATTCTTCGCAATTCTTCTTCTTCTTCTTCTTCTTCTTCTTCTTCTTCTTCTTCTTCTTCTTCTTCTTCTTCTTCTCTTCTCGCAATTCTTCTTCTTCTTCTTCGCAATTCTTCTTCTTCTTCTTCGCAATTCTTCTTCTTCTTCTTCTTCGCAATTCTTCTTCTTCGCAATTCTTCTTCTTCGCAATTCTTCTTCTTCGCAATTCTTCTTCGCAATTTTTCTACTTTGCAATTCTTCCTCCCATTTTGTTTTGCATTTTCTTGCAATTCATTTACTTTACAATTCTTCTTCGCAATTCTTCATCTTTACATTTTACTCCTAGCAATTCAGTGGCACAAATTCCCTCTTTTCTACCACTCTCTTTGTTTCTACCTACTTCCTTTCTTCCTGTCACCCCCTTCTTGTCTATTTTCTGCCTTCTTGGTCCATTCTCCTGCCTTTTTTTCCGGAAAGACTTACAAGATAACAACAATTCTCTCCCACGCCGAAGCCGGATGCGCTGGGCCTGACTTGTCAGGCGCTTAACGGCAGCGCAACGTGATCAGTTTCACTCGTATGACAGACAACAATATATGCTGTCTGAGTATTGAACGAAGAAGAAGTAGAGTTTAACGACGTTCGATTTTCTGTGGTTCGAATCAAGTCCAAACTGGTGTCGTCTTCATAATTATGAAGAGCAGTCGTAGGGCATGACAAGCCCCTCTCTCTCCCCCCCCCCCCCCCCCAGCATAGTTGAGCAACTACCCCATCTTGCAAGATATAGCGCTATACAAATTCCATTTATTATATTATTATTATCTTAATAATTGTAACGTCACCACCATCGTGTTTCTTGTAACGCCGTCACTTTAACGTCATCAAACTGAAATGGCATTGCTTTCACAAAACCGCTTGCACATGGAGACTGGACGCAAAAAAAGGCCATGAGTGCTTATTCCATAATCAACGAAATAAAAGAATAAATACATCAACTAAAGATAGCCATATTCCGACTTCAGGGATCATCTCTAAACACGATACCAGCGTGCATACGCTTCTAAAAAATAATCACCCGTTCCTACCAACACAAAATGGCCTACTCTTTTGGAAGGTGGAACAGGCTTTAACGTGTGCAGAGGATGCTCCGCGATCGTTCATACACGGGACCTCAGTTTCTGGTATTAGCCGAAGTATTTTGGGGGGGATGTGTGGAGTTGGTCCTGACGTGAACTCCCGGGGAAGAATCCCCTGTACCGGCTGCCGGGTGACGGCAGGATCCTGTGACGTCAGATCAGGGGGCGAGGCTCTACCCCCCAGGCTGCCCCCCCCCTTCCCCCTCACCTCCCTGTCTTCAGATTCATGTCACACTGCTTCAAGGTCACACTGCTTCAAGGTCACACTGCTTCAAGGTCACACTGCTTCAAGGTCACCACAGCAGGTCTTCTCCTGTGCTTGTCGCTCTGCTGGAGGTCTGCCCGCTGGCCTCAGCCCACACATTCCCACTTCAGAGCAGCTCATTCCATCTTACAGGTTGCATGCTGGGTATGGTCATGTTTCCGTGACCTGCTAAACGCTGACACGAATTTCAGGATCTTTAACGTGCGTATTTGATCTTCTGCATGCGAATATACCATCGTTTTTGTTTTCGGAGAAAACGACGGGAAGACAACATCAGAGAGTGGACTGGTCTTGAGTTGATCGGCTTGCTACAGTAAGCTGAAAACTGCGAGAGGTGGAGGAAGCTGGTTGCAAAAACCTTCAGTCGTGCTCCAACGGTCTACTAGACTACAGGAGAGGTGAAGGTTGAGAATATGTATATATACACGAAGAGAATAAAGGCACTGGCATGTCTGCACCTGAAGTTGACCTGGATATCGTAAAAAAAGAAAAAAATCCCACCCTTAATTCACAAAGCACTACGGCGGAGATGATTGGAAACCCACGACTTCAGGGAGTGACGGGAAAGAAGTCAAGCGGGATAACCCTGTGAGTGACGCTGGCCCTCACTTCCCGGTAAGCCATGAGGTAAGCCATGACGCCCGCTACTGAAGGCCTGGCCCCGCTGTTGTGCAGCAGTGGTCGACAGCTAACGCGCCTGCCTACAAAGCCGAAAGTCCGGGTCGCAAGTGTGCGGTGGTGTGATCCCCGTTGGGGCCCCAAATCCCAGCACCCCCCCCCCCCCAATCCATAAGACCATCAGTAGTGGTCTGAGTGCTAGTCTTTCGGATGAGACGATAAACCGAAGTCCCCGTGTGTTACACAAAATTATTTAGCGCACGTTAAAGATCCCACGGAAACAAGAGAGTTGCCCCCGGCAAAATTCTGTAGAAAAAGCCATTCTGGTAGGGAAACAGGTACAGTTGCAGACAGGAAACAAAAAATGGGTGGCGCTGCTCTTGTGGCGTCGCGCTCTCCCCAGGGAGAGCAGCCCGAATTTCACAGCAGAGAAATGTGCTGTGACTGAAAATGGTAGAAACAAATACATCACTGAAATAATACCTGACTGACTCCGCTATGGATTTTCCCTCTGCAGTTCACATCAGTGCCGACTCCACTCTCCCTAAAAGTCCCGATGAGACTGTAAACCGAGGCCCCGTGTGCGAACGCAGGCAGAACATCTTGCGCACACGTTAAAACCTGTTCCGCTATTCGAAAGAATAGGCCATTGCGTGCCGGTGGGAACAGATGACAAAATGTACAAAAACTGCATTAACACAGGGCCTGGATGTAAAACACAACAAAACACATGTGTGTATTTAAATTTTCCCCGAAACAAAAGAATCAAATACAATATTTCTGACCACAGCCAGACCTACAGACAGTTCTCAAGCACTCACGCTGACCACCAGCACACAACGCACTGACCTGACCGGGGCAGGAGATCACCACCCCTACCCACCCCTACCCCCTACCCCCCACCCCCCTTACCCCAACCAAAACGCTGTCAAGGCAATGGCGGTTTCACTACTGTGTTCACGCTTCAGCGCTTCCCTCTTGTCTGTCTCTGCTCGCCAGCATGGCTCTTTGGCCGGAACACTAGGCCTGGCCTGGCCTGGCCTGGCCTGTCATCAGGGTGGCCGGCCATTGAACAGATCTGTCGGACCGTGGCGACTATTGCTCGTGCCTTTAGCCTTGAGACAGGCAGGGCCTTGGTGTGCGGTCATCTAGCCAGTGGACAGTCATTGTGGCAGTGCTGGGACGTCTGCTCTGGCCTTCACAAAGTATGTGTGAGGGATTTGCCCACAGCCTTCTGTCTCTCCTGATTTAGATTTTTTTTTTCTGGACTCTGATGCTTGCCTCAATATGCAGCACGAGTTTTTTTGTTTGGGTTTCTTTTTTGTTGTTGCCTGTTCGGTTTTAAATTTGTTTTATTATTGGTTGTTGTTGTTGTTGTTGTTGTTGTTGTTCTTTTTCTTCTTCTTCTTCTTCTTCTTCTTCTTCTTCTTCTTCTTCTTCTTCTTCTTCTTCTTCTTCTTCTTCTTCTTCTCTTCTTCGCAATTCTTTTTCTTCGCATTCTTCTTCGCAATTCTTCTTCTTTGCATTTCTTTTTCTTTGCAATTTTTTTCTTCTTCTTCTTCTTCTTCTTCTTCTTCTTCTTCTTCTTCTTCTTCTTCTTCTTCTTCTTCTTCTTCTTCTTCTTCTTCTTCTTCTTCTCCTTCTTCTCCTCCTCCTCCTCCTCCCCTCCTCCTTCTTCTTCTTCTTCTTCTTCTTCTTCTTCTTCTTCTTTCTTCTTCTCTTCTTCTTTCTTCTTCTTCTTCTTCTTCTTCTTCTTCTTCTTGGCAATTCTTCTTCTTCTTCGCAATTCTTGGCAATTCTTCGCAATTCTTCTTCTTAGCAATTCTTCTTCGCAATTCTTCTTCGCAATTCTTCGTCTTCGCAATTCTTCTTCTTCGTATTATTTTTGTTCTTCGCAATTCTTTTTCTCCTTCGCAATTCATCTTCTTCGCAATTTTCTTTCTGTGCATTTGTCTATGGGTTGTTTCACTTTTTTTTTCCTCTCTCGCCATGTGTGTGTGTGTGTGTGTGGTGTGTGTGTGTGTGTGTCCCTCTCTATCCCTCTCTCTTCTCCATGCATTTTCTCTCTTTCTCTCTGTCGCCCCTCTCTCTCCCTCTCCTTCCCTCCCTCCCTCCCTCCCTCTCTTTCTCCTCCCCCCCCCCCTCCCCCTCTCTCTCAAACATGGCATTGTCACCTGCCTGCCCAGTGTCTGTCAGGGCTGTAGGACTTTGATGCAATCTCTGCTGTCACGCGTAATGCAGCGGGGGGAGGGGGGGGGGGGGGGGGGGGGGGGGGGGGGGGGGGGGGGGAGGGAGGGGGGGGGGGGGGGGGGGGGGGGAGGGTGGGGGGGGGGGAGGGGGGAGGGGGGGGTCACCGGGTCACGCGTGCGACGTCACAGTGCCAGGTATTGCCTGCTATCGTATTCCTCCCCTTCCGGTCTCTGTCTCTCTGTCGTTGTTTCTGTCTGTCTGTGTATATCCGTCGTCCCTATCTCTTTGTCTGTCTGCCTGCCTGTCTGTCTGTCAGTCCCTATCTCCTTGTCTGTCTGTGTCTATGTCTTTGTCTATCTGCCTGCCTGTCTGTCTGTCTGTCCCTATCTCTTTGTCTGTCTGCTGCCTGTCTGTCTGTCAGTCCCTATCTCTTTGTCTGTCTGTGTCTATGTCGTTGTCTATCTGGCTGCCTGTCTGTCTGTCTGTTCCTATGCTCTTTGTCTGTCTGTGTCTATGTCGTTGTCTATCTGCCTGCCTGTCTGTCTGTCTGTTCCTATCTCTTTGTCTGTCTGTGTCTATGTCGTTGTCTATCTGCCTGCCTGTCTGTCTGTCTGTTCCTATCTCTTTGTCTGTCTGTGTCTATGTCGTTGTCTATCTGCCTGCCTGTCTGTCTGTCTGTTCCTATCTCTTTGTCTGTCTGTCTGTCTGTCTATCTGTGTCTATGTCTCTTCCTATGTGCGTCTCTGTTCCTCCCTTTATTTCTCTCACTCTTCTCTGTTTTCTGGGCTCTGTCTGTCTGTTAGTCTGTTTGTCTGTATGTATGTCTCTCTGTATATGTATATATATAATATATATATTTATATATATATACATATATATTATATGTGTGTGTGTATGTATGTATGCATGCATGCATATATAGATATATCTATCAATCTCTCTGTCTCTATAAATATATAAACACACACACACACATACACACACACACACACACACACACACACACACACACACACACACACACACACACACACACACACACACACAAACACACACACACACACACACACACACACACACACAAGGGGCGCGTGCTGTCCTATTTTCTTATCAGTGTTTGTCCACGAGCTTACTTCCCGAGGACAGGTCTGAATATAGGAAACATGACGACGTCGTGTGTTTTGTTTGACTCACATGACTGTGGACATTGTGTGTTTGTTGGTGGGGGGTTTTCCTGATGCCAGCGTCTTGCTGTCCACAGCTGTGGTTGGGTTGCAAATACAGCTGGACTATTTTACACACTGGTGCGCAGAAGACGGAATAAAAACAAACATGAACAAACGACAATAATTCCATTGCTTTGTATACAGGTGGGCCCTTGACACAAGCAATGGAAATGACAGGATCGAGACAGTTGATACTTGTAAACATCCAGCAATGTTGTTTTTTTCCCCATTGGGATCTGTTTCTCTTATGTATGTCCAGGTTCTGTTCAACTCGTCAACTAACTGTCTTAGTAACTGGTAAACATGGACTGGGATGGTCTGAGGCAGGATGCTATGTGAAGCATAGCTTTGTCTACTTTGGACAGAAATAATACAAAGACTGGGTTTTTTTAGGAAATTGAAAATCTTTGTATACTTTTGGTTTTTGCATTATGCTTTGGGAAAATCAGGGAGTAGAACATATGATACAGTTTATGAACAGTTTCAAAGAAAGAATCATAGAGTGCAGGTTGCAGGAATAGCGCGATCACATAGAAACTAGTCATAGATTTGAAGAGTATAGGAGGTTTAAGTCGAATAACAAAGTTGAAATGTACATTGGAATTACAATGAATAGATATGTAAAGAGAGGTTAACAAAACTTTGGTGTATCAGACATAGCATGCCACCGGTTTTAGATATAAAAAAGAGGGAGAATGGTAACGCGACAATGTGCCGTTTATTTCAATATACTGAGAAAAAAACCGTTAAAATTATTTCATGTTCTGCTGCCCTGTTCTCCAAGACTTCAGAACTCGATATATTCAGCATAAAATCTGTGGTACCCATGTCGGACTGGATTTAATTTACTCGCGGCATCACAGAATGGAAATACCCGACCCAATAATGATGGCGGCACTGTGTGCTCACAAAGTGTTGAGATGACTATATTCTGCGGAAACATAACCTTCCATTGTGATGCAGTGAATGTTGGGTGCAGAGAAGAGCATAAGAGCAGGAATGCTGGAAGCATGGCGCTGATGCCAATGGACATCGAGTTGATAGCATCTGTAGCACCTTCGGAAAGGGACCTCAGCCTTCCTATACACTTTGGCCTTCCTATAGACTTTGGCCTTCCTATAGACTTCCTATATACTTTGGCCTTCCTATAGACTTTGGCCTTCCTATAGACTTCCTATAGACTTTGGACTTCCTTTAGACTTTGGCCTTCCTATAGACTTCCTATAGACTTTGGCTTTCCTATAGACCCCATAGACGTTGGCCTTCCTATAGACTTTGGCCTTCCTATAGACTTTGGCCCTCCTATAGACTTTGGCCCTCCTATAGACTTTCTATACACTTTGGCCTTCCTATAGACTTAAGCCTTCCTATAGGCTTTGGCTTTCCTATACACTTTGGCCTTCCTATAGACTTTGGCCTTCCTATAGACTTTGGCCTTCCTATAGACTTTGGCCCTCCTATAGACTTTGGCCTTCCTATACACTTTGGCCTTCCTTTAGACTGTAGCCTTCCTATAGATTTTGGCCTTCCTATAGACTTTGGCCTTCCTATAGACTGTGGCCTTCCTATAGACTTTGGCCTTCCTATAGACACTATAGACTTTGGCCTTCCTATAGACTTTGGCCTTCCTATACACTTTGGCCTTCCTTTAGACTGTAGCCTTCCTATAGACTGTGGCCTTCCTATACACTTTGGCCTTCCTTTAGACTGTAGCCTTCCTATAGATTTTGGCCTTCCTATAGACTTACTATAGACTTTGGCCTTCCTATACACTTTGGCCTTCCTATAGACTGTGGCCTTCCTATACACTTTGGCCTTCCTATAGACTGTGGCCTTCCTATACACTTTGGCCTTCCTATAGACTGTGGCCTTCCTATACACTTTGGCCTTCCTATAGACTGTGGCCTTCCTATAGATTTTGGCCTTACTATAGACTTTGGCCTTACTATAGACTTTGGCCTTCCTATAGACTTTGGCCTTCCTATAGACTTCCTATAGACTTTGGCCTTACTATAGACTTTGGCCTTCCTATAGACTTTGGCCTTCCTATAGACACTATAGACTTTGGCCTTCCTATAGACTTTGGCCTTCCTATAGACTTACTATAGACTTTGGGCTTCCTATAGACTTTGGGCTTCCTATAGACTTTGGCCTTACTATAGACTTTGGCCTTCCTATAGACTTACTATAGACTTTGGGCTTCCTATAGACTTTGGCCTTACTATAGACTTTGGCCTTACTATAGACTTTGGCCTTCATATAGACCTTGGCCTTCCTATAGACTTTGGCCCTCCTATAGACTTTGGCCTTCCTATACACTTTGGCCTTCCTATAGACTTTGGCCTTCCTATAGACTTTGGCCTTCATATAGACTTTGGCCTTCCTATAGACTTACTATAGACTTTGGCCTTCCTATAGACTTTGGCCTTCATATAGACTTTGGCCTTCATATAGACTTTGGCCTTCATATAGACTTCCTATAGACTTTGACCTTCCTATAGACTTTGGCCTTTCTATAGACTTTGGCCGTACTATAGACTTTGGCCTTCATATAGACTTTGGCCTTCCTATACACTTTGGCCTTCCTATAGACTTTGGCCTTCCTATAAACTTACTGTAGACTTTGGCCTTCCGATAGACTTACTATAGACTTTGGCCTTCCTATAGACCTTGGCCTTCCTATAGCTTTTGGCCTTACTATAGACTTTGGCCTTGCTATAGACTTTGGCCTTCCTATAGACTTTGGCCTTCCTATAGACTTTGGCCTTCCTATAAACTTACTATAGACTTTGGCCTTCCTATAGACTTACTATAGACTTTGGCCTTCCTATAGACTTACTATAGACTTTGGCCTTCCTATAGACCTTCGCCTTCCTATAGCTTTTGGCCTTACTATAGACTTTGGCCTTGCTATAGACTTTGGCCTTCCTATAGACTTTGGCCTTCCTATAGACTTCCTATAGACTTTGGCCTTCCTATAGACTTTGGCCTTCCTATAGACTTCCTATAGACTTTGGCCTTCCTATAGACTTCCTATAGACTTTGGCCTTCCTGTAGACTTTGGCCTTCCTATAGACTTTGGCCTTCCTATTGACTTTGGCCTTACTATATACTTTGTACTTCCTATAGACTTTGGCCTTTCTATAGACTTACTATAGACTTTGGCCTTCCCATAGACTTACTATAGACTTTGGCCTTCCTATAGACTTTGGCCTTCCTATAGACTTTGGCCTTCCTATAGACTTACTATAGACTTTGGCCTTCCTATAGACTCACTATAGATTTTGGCCTTTCTATAGACGTTTGTCTTTCTATAGACTGTGGCCTTATTATAGACTTTGGCCTTCCTATAAACTTTGGCCTTCCTAAAGACTGTGACCTTGCAATAGACTTTGGTATTCCTTTAGACTTTGGTCTTCTTATAGACTTTGGCTTTCCTATAGACTTTGGTCTTTCTATAGACTGTGGCCTTACTATAGACTTTGGTGTTCCTATAGACTTTGGCCTTTCTGTAGACTTACTTTATAGACTTTGGCCTTCCTATAGACCGGCTTTACTATAGACTGGCCTTGCTATAGACTTACTATAGATTTTGGCCTTTCTATAGACTTTGGCTTTCCTATAGACTTACTATATACTGTGGCCTTACTATAGACTGTGGCCTTACTATAAACTTTGGCCTTCCTATAGACTTACTATAGACTTTGGCCTTCCTATAGACTTACTATAGACTGTGGCCTTACTATAGACTTTGGCATTGCTATAGACTTAGTATACACTTTGACCTTCCTATAGACTTACTATAGACTTTGGCCTTCCTAAAGACTTTGGCCTTCCTATAGACTTTGGCCTTACTATAGACTTTGGCGTTCCTATAGACTTACTATAGACTTTGGTCTTCCTATAGACTTTCGCTTTCCTATAGACTTTGGTCTTCCTATAGACTGTGGCCTTCCTATAGACTGTGGCCTTCCTATAGACTTTGGCCTTCCTATAGACTTACTATAGACTTTGGCCTTCCTATAGACTTTGGCCTTTCTCTAGATAAAGCGCTTCATATTCGTCTTTGTAATCTATCTGTTTTTCTGTCTACCTGTCTGTCTACCTGTCTGTCTGTCTGTCTGTCTGTTCGCCTGACTGTCTGTCAACACTCAAACTTTGTCACATTCCTATCAAAGGGCTTTCCTCATTCACTGAATTCGCTGTTTAGCATGACAATGGCTGTCTCTCCATAGAGTGTTCTCCCTTGTTAATCAATACGTCATTTCCTCCACTCTGGAGCTTTGTGAACTGCTTTCGTTTATTGCAGTTCTGTTCCAATCAATAATCCACCAGCAAAAATACAACAACAACAACAGACAGTTAGGTTGTGTGTGTGTGTGTGTGTGTGTGTGTGTGTGTGTGTGTGTGTGTATGTGTGTGTGTGTGTGAAGTTGATGAATATCGCTATCATTCTTTTCCTCTGTCTTTTTCTCATTGATTTTGTTTCTTTCTTCCTCTCTGCCTGTCTTCCTGTCTGTGTTTCTTTATTTAGTTCTTTATTTATCCTTTCTATCTATTTTCTTTCATACATTCCGTGTTCTTTCTTTCATTTGAAGGGGGAGATACTTACACCTTTCTAATTCGTGGGCAATATTGCCGGGGTGGGTGGGTACGGTGTGAGAGTGTCCATTTACCTGTTGTGCCATCTTTTGACAGTATTGCAGAAGGACGGGAGGCAAGAGAGGATAATCCCTACTGACGAAGGTCTGCCGTTGCTGGCTTCACGTCTGAGACAGATGGCAGGCTGGGGTATGGGCTGCACGCTGCCTCCGTCACCAAGTCGGGGTTTATTGTTGCTCTAATGTTATACCGCTGCCGTTTTGTCTGTTCTTCATAACTTCCAGAATGTGCACGATCTTCGATTTTAAAAAAAAGAAAGAAAAAGATGTTGAAATGCCTCATAAACACACACACACATACACACACACATAAACACAAACACACACATACACAAACACACACATACACACACATATACACATACACACGCACGCACACACACACACACACACACACACACACCACACACACACACACACACACACACACACACACAACACCACACACACACGCACACTTATCTGTTCCTTATCTGTTCATGTTAAGATCACTATTTTGTGTGTGTTGGTTATTACTATTTTGTACACACATGAGCACGCACACGCATGCATGCAGGGACACACACACACACACACACACACACACAGCACATGCACTTACACAAAGTAGATCTCTCCCCCCACCCCTCTCTCTCTCCTCCCCCCCCCCCTCTCTCTCTCCTCACCCCCCCCCCCCTCTCTCTCTCTCTCTCATTCTCTCTCGCTCGCTCGCTCGCTCTCGTATTCAGTCTCCTATTTTAGGGTTGTCTGGTATCACTTTAAGTGGAAAGACGTTAAAATTGAAGACTTACTTACTTACACACGCACACACTCTTCCCCTCCATAGTGTACTGACTGTCTCACAGTGATTCCCAGGTGGCATGAGTGAGTCAGAGTGCATCATCTAGGTGACCACCAAGGGTTTTAGGAGATCACTCAACAACAACAACAACAATACATCAACAACAGCACCAACATCGACAACAACAGCAACAACAGCAACAACAACAGTAACATTAACAGCACTAACATCAACAACAGCAACAACATCGACAACAACAGCAATAACAACAACAATAACATCAACAACAGCACCAACATCGACAACAACAGCAGCAACAACAACAACAACAGTAACATTAAAAACAACAATTACAGAAGCACCACCACCACCACACCACACCACCACCACCACCACCAACCACCACCACCACCACCACCACCACCACCACCACCACCAACAGTAACAACAATATCAGTAACAGCAACAGCAATGTCCATTATAGCTTTTTCACGCCCATATGTGTGGAATGCTTTTCCAATACTGCTTCAAAGCAAGTCTTTAACAAAGTGATTCCAGAAACAAGTACTCGCTTTTTCTAATGTCCCTGGACTACTAGAGTGTGTGTGTGATTCAGATTCAGATTCAGATTATTTTATCGCCATTTAAGTCACGTAGACATTTGACACAACAAGAAAACAAACATCAGTTATAATCATCTATTTGGCTCAAAACGATGTACACTAAAAGCATGTGTGTATGTATGTGTGTGTATGTGTGTGTGTGTGTGTGTGTGTGTTTGCTTTTTTCTCTAATTTTTTTGTGCTTGATGTTTTATTTCTATTACTTGACTGTACTCTTTAATATCTAGAACATATATCGAATATAATCATATTTCTCTGCTGTGTGCTCTACTGTATAATAAGCGAACTGCAGTGTGCTATAGACTTTGGCCTTCCTATAGACTTTTCTCTGCCTGCCGTGCCTGTGTGTATGTGTATGTGTCTGTGTGTGTGTGTCTTCGTGTGCGTGTGCGCGCGCGCGTGCACGTGTGTATATGTGTGCGTGTGCCTGCGGATACCGAAACGTTTGTGCACTTAGTTGATCTCCCTCACCAAACAGCACTTCTGCCCCTGTCCTGTTTTTGTCAGACCTGCAATCCGGCACGTGTGGCCCAAAGCTTAGAGTCAAACACGAACAACCCTCGCTCCCCCAGCTGGTTTACCTATCTATCTATCTATCTATCTATCTATCTATCTATCTATCTATCTATCTATCTATCTATCTATCTATCTATCTATCTATCTATCTATCTATCTATCTATCTATCTATCTATCTATCTATCTATCTATCTATCTATCTATCTATCCATGTATCTATCTATCTATCTATCTATCTATCTATCTATCTATCTATCTATCTATCTATCTCACTCAAACATCCGCGCGTGTGTGCGTGTGTGTGCGCGCGCGCGCGCGTGCGTGTGTGTGTGTGTGTGTGTGCGCGCGCGAGTGTGTACGTGTACGTGTGTGCGCTTGTATGCGTGCGTGTGTGTGCGTGCGTGCGTGCGTGCGTGCGCAAGCGCGTGTATGTGCGTGTTGGAGTGGGGAATATTGATTCCATTGTGTGTTGAAGGATGCAACAAACGCCATATACATGGGACACGTCAGTGAGGGAAACAAGGGCCATCTTCCTTCTTCTTCCTTCTGTTACCTAGCGTCAGCTGTCAACGCTTTAGAAACACACACACACACACACACACACCACACACACACACACACACACCACACACACACACACACACACACACACACACACAACACACACACCACACACACACAAAATAAACAAATCAGCAGGACAAGGTGTGCCTGGATTCACGACAGATTGCAGTGTCCAATAACACACACACACACACACACACACACACACACACACACACACACACACACACACACACACACACACACACACACACACACACACACACTGGTTGTTACAGTGATGTATTCGTGATCTGCTGACCCGGGTTCAATTCTCGTTCAAGAGGATTTTTTCTCTGGAGTTAACATCAGTGCCGACTCCACTCTCCCCAAAAGTCCTACGGATGAGACTATAAACCGAGGCCCCGTGTGCGAACGCACGCAGAACATCTTGCGCACATGTTGAATCCTGTTCCGCGTTTTGTAAGAGTAGGCCATTGTGTGCCGGTGGAAACAGATGACAATTCACAAATCCCCATACACACGGGGACTGGATGTAAAAAAGCACATAAGTGCTTATTCCATTATCCTCAATATAAAAGAATAAAATGGAAAAAAAGAAAGAAAAGTGGTTACAGTGATGTATTCGTGATCTGCTGACCCGGGTTCAATTCTCGTTCAAGAGAATTTTTCCTCTAAGAGTTAACATTAGTGCCGACTCCACTCTCCCCTAAAGTCCTTCGGATGAGACTACAAACCGAGGCCCCGTGTGCGAACACACGCAGAACATCTTGCACACACGTTAAAACCCATTCCGCTTTTCGGAAGAGTAGGCCATTGTGGGCCGGTGGGAACGGATGATAAAATGTACAAAACTGCATACACACGGGGACTGGATGAAAAAAAAGCACATGAGCGCTTATTCCATTATCCTCGAAATAAAAAGATTTTTTTTTTAAAACCCGTAGTGTAGTGGTTAGAGTGTTGAGCTCGTCATTTGAGGGCTCGGGGTCGAACCACTGCTGAAACATCCTCTCCTGATAGGGGTGGGGGTGGGGGGTGGGGGAGTTGTTCCTCCTGAGAGCTAGCATCAGTACCGACGCCCTTCCCAGAAGGGCCTTCAGATGAGAAGGAGCCCTGAGCGAAGGTACACGCAACATCTGGTCACATGTTAAAACCCGTTCCACCGTTCGGAAGAGTAGGCTATTTGCGTGTATGCGTATTGACAGGAGCGGATGACTGGGTGTTGGTGTTGGTGTTGGTGTTTTTAAAAGAAACAGCTTGCACACTAGTGTGAAGACATCATCCGCGAATGCCAAACGCGGCTTCTCCTCCTCCTTCTTGTTCTTCTTGTTCGCAATTCTTCGCAATTCTTCACAATTCTTCACAATTCTTCTTCTTTTTCTCGTTCTTCTTCTTTCTTCTTCTTCTTCTTCTTCTTCTTCTTCTTCTTCTTTTCTTCTTCTTCTTCTTCTTCTTCTTCTTCTTCTCTTCTTCTCTTTTCGCAATTCTTCTTCTTCGCATTCTTCTTCTTCTTTCTTCTTCTCCTCCTCCTTCTTCTTCTTCTTCTTCTTCTTCTTCTTCTTCTTCTTCTTCGCAATTCTTCTTCTTCTTCTTCTTCTTCTTCTTCTTCTTCTTCTTCTTTCTTCTTCTTCTTCTTCTTCTTCTTCTTCTTCTTCTTACTCTTCTTCTTCTTCTTAATCTTCTTCTCCTTCTTCTCCTTCTTCTTCTTCTTCTTCTTCTTCTTCTTCTTCTTCTTCTTCTTCTTCTTCTCTTCTTCTTCTTCTTCTCTTTCTTCTTCTCTTCTTCTTCTTCTTCTCTTCCTTCTGTCTTCCCTTACAGGGCAGATGCATACTGCCAGGTCTTCTCCTGTGCTTGTCACTCTGCAGGAGGTCTGTCCGCTGGCCTCAGGCGACACTTTCTGATTTCAGAGCAGCTCATTTTATTGAGCAGGTTGCATGCTGGGTATGGTCGTGTTTCTGTAACCCACAAGAATTTCAAACCTAAAGTTTTCCCTTCTTGTTTCATCTCATATCTGTCCATGCCTTCAACAGCCGAAATCTCCATCACCCTGCCAAAGTGTATTACGTTCATATGTGTGTTGTGTGTGTGTGTGTGTTTATTTTTTAAAATTTATTATTTTATATTTTATATCGAGGATAATGGAATACCTTTGTGCTTTTACATCCATCCCCGTGTATCGCTTTGTAAATTCTGTCATCCGTTCCCACCAAGATACAAATTGGCCCACTCTTACGAAACCGAACAGGATTTACGTGCGTGCAAGTGCATGCGTGCGTTCGCAGAGGCACTCGTTTATAGTCTCATCCAAGGACTTCTGGGGGTATGGAGTCGGCACTATGTTAACTCCAGGAAAATATTCCCTAAACGGTAATCGACCCGGTCGTCAGATTGCGATCGAAATTTGTTCTAACCACAGGTATCCCGTTCCCCCCAAGTGTTGTGTGTGTGTGTGTGTGTGTGTGTGTCCGTGTGTGTGTTGTGTGTGTGTCTGTGTTGTGCGTGTCTGTCAAGTCAAATCAAGTCAAGTCAAATGATCTTTATTGAGGGTAAAAGATTAAGTTTATACAACTATTTTTATCCTGCCCTGTGTGTGTCTGGGTGTGTCTGTGTGCAAGCGTGCGTTCGCGCGCACACGTGCGTATGTGTATGACTTGAATCTGCTAAAACTGTTATTGGTAGCATGCGTAAAATGAATTGAATGCAAGCACTTTGATTTTGTTTTTACAAGATAAAGTCCTACACAAATCCCGCACAATGTTACCACTATTACGTGATGTAGACTGGAACCCGCTGTGCAGTGACGGCCAGACCAGCAGTGGCCGGTTCTAACCACCACCACACCAAACACGTCACACTGGTCGTGCTCATTGAAACGAAGCCTCTGCTGGCAGTGAGGATGGTGTGTAGTCAGTAGATAAGCGTGGGGTTTGAACAACATGGACTAGTTCAGGAACAATGATACATGACATGGGTACAACAAGCAATGCTTACTTGAGTACTCTAACTTCTTCTTCATGTGCCAGGTCTGTTGCAGACATCGGCGATCATGGCCTTCCATTCATTCCTCTATGTTGTCAGTTCTCCTGATGAGTTCATTGTTGGGGGATTCTTTCCTCGTTGCGTAGCTATTCAGACTGTCTGTGTTTTTTGTGCGTTGTCTTCCTCTGTCTTTGGTACCACAAATCTTTCCACACAATATTTGCTTTTGCTTTTGAGTACTCCAACGTCTTTACATATATATGCAAGAATGGGCTGCAGTGAACACATTTGAATGAAACAGATGAACAATAAGAAAGGATAACTGTAATCATTCACAGATCGTGAACATATCAGAAAATAACTAAGGGATAAACAAGGATAACTAAGGGATAAACAAGGATAACAAGGGGTGGATGTGTCAGGGCACTGCAAGGCAGCACCATGGCCAGACAGGCTGGGACGTCATTGCCCACACCAGAGAACAACAGCGCCATACTTATATAATGATGACACTCAACACAGCAGGTGGCAGCTCTCTCCTGTCCATTCACTCCGCATGGATGTCAGGTGACACGTGTGGCTCACACCCATGCCTGTCGTATTCCGTGTTGGTTGCTGTGTGCACAGGTGCAGGGGATCACAGTGCTGCACACAGGACTGCAGTCCCGCTGATGCCTGTCTTCCCTGGGGCTCTCTCTCTGTGTCTCTGTCTCTGTCTCTGTCTGTCTCTCGCTCTCCCCTCTCTCTCTGTCCCTCTCTCTCTGCTGTCTGCTCTCTCTCTCTCTCTCTCTCCTCCTGTCTCTCTCCCCTCCCCCCCTCTCTCTTCTGTCTGTCTGTCTCCTCTCTCTCTGCTCTCCCTGTCTCCTGTCTGTCTCTGTCTCTCTCTCTCGTTCTCTGTCTCTCTCTCTCTCTCTCTCTTCCTCTCTCCTCTCTCTCTCCTCTGTCTGTCTGTCTGTCTGTCTGTCTCTCTTCTCTCTTCTCTCTCTCCTCCCCCTCTCTCTCTCTCTCCCTCCTCTCTCTTCTTCTCTCCTCCCTCTCTCTCTGTCTGTCTGTCTGTCTGTCTGTCTCTCTCTCTCTCTCTCTCTCTCCCTCTCTCTCTCTCTCTCTCTGTGTCTCTCTGTCTCTCTCTTCTCCTTTGAAGGCAATGACGCTGCCAACTGTGACACCATGCACAGCTGATGATAATTTATTTAGTTATGTATTTATTTATTTATGTATTTATTTATTTATGTATACCACTTTAAGTCACGAGATTCCTATGCGTGAAATTCGGGCTGCTCTCCCCGGGGAGTCTACGTCGCCACAAGAGCATCGCCACCTTTTTTTGTCTGCAACTGTATCTGTTTCCCTATCAGAGTGGCTTTTTTCTAAGAATTTTGCCAGGGACAACTCTCTTGTTGCCGTGGGTTCTTTTGCATGCGCTGAATAATTTTGTGTAACACACGGGACCTCGGTTTATCGTCTCATCCGAAAGACTAGTGCCCAGACCACTACTCATGATCTAATGGATGGGGGAAAATTTTCGGGCCTAAACGGGATTCGAAGCACTGCACACTTCCGACCCGGACTTTTCGCTTTCTAGACAGGCGCGTTACCTCTAGACCACCGATCCAAGTTACGACTGAACTACGCACACACACATAGACACAGGCATCCAAGCACGCATGCACGCCTGTACGCACGCACACACGCACGCACACACGCACACGCACACATACACACACACTGAAATAAACAAACACATATCTATCGATCAATCGATCCATCGATCTATTGATCTATCTATCCATCCATCCATCCATCCATCCATCCATCCATCCATCCATCCATCCATCCATCTATGTATGTATGTATGTATGTATGTATGTATGTATGTATGTATCTATCTATCTATCTATCTATCTATCTATCTATCTATCTATCTATCTATCTATCTATCATCTATCTATCTATCATCTATCTATCTATCATCTCTCTCTCTTACTCATCTCTATATATATATATATATATATATATATATATCATCTATCTATCTATCTATCATCTATACATCTATCTATATATCTATCTATCTATCTATCTATCTATCTATCTATCTGTCTGTCTGTCTGCATGTCTCTCTTGCTCTCCCTCCCTCATACACACAACCCACACACAAACATACACACTCAGAGTCAAGGTTATTCGCACATCACCACCACCACCACTCCACACACCCCCACCCCCACCCGCAAACCCAGACTCACCTAGCCTTTCACGGACAAGTTTAATATCACCGTCATTGAGACAAGGGGGAGATCATAAACGCTTTATGGCAAGCCCATAAAACATAAAAGCGCCACTTGTCACAGCCAAGCCTTTAAGGTATCTCCCCCTCGCGGTGATTTAGGGGCTGTCAAATTCGCCCCCTGGGGGGTGGGTGGGGGTGGGGACTTTGCCAATAAAGGAAAAGAGAGGGAGGGGGGGGGGGGGAGGAGGGAGAGTGTTGGGTTTTCTGTTGTTGAATAATAAAAACAACAACTGTGAACATCTTGTTGCTGGTGTTGTTGCTGTTGTTGCTGCTGTTGCTATATTTCTTCTTCTTCTTCCCCTCCTCCTCCTTCGTCTTCTTCATCATCTTCTTCTTCTTCTTATTCTTCCTCCTTCTCCTCTCCTTCTTTCGTTTTGCATTCCTCTTCTTTGCATTCTTCTTTAAAGAAAAAAAGTCATTAACCTTCTTGAAGAAACATCTCATGGATAAAATGTAAGTCCACTTTTCTTTATAGTCAGAATTATTTTACATCTGGTTTGCTATGTAAAGTTTAATTATTTCCCTGTTTTGTGTGTTGTGTGTGTGTGTGTGTGTGTGTGTGTGTGTGTGTGTGTGTGTGTGTGTGTGTGTGTGTGTGTGTTTTAACTACTGGTCTGTCTGAATGGAGCATGGGTCGTACTGTATTGGTTTTCTTTCAGTTTATGTTGTAGTGTTTGGTGGTTTTTTTCCATGTTCGTTATTTTGTAGATTTGCATTGTTCTGCTTTGCTGTCACAAGACACTGTTCTTGATGTTCTTCCCTGTGAGGGCGGGGTCAAATCTGTTGTGTAGACCTCACCCCCAGTAAAGACCAGCTTCACGACTGTGTCTTCTTCTTCGTCGTCGATGTCCTCCTCGTCCTCCTTCACCACCCCAGCACCACCACCACCACTACCTCTTCTTCTTCTTCTTCTTCTTCTTCTTCTTCTTCTTCTTCTCCTCCTCCTTCTCCTCCTCCTCCTCCTTTTTATCTGCACATTCCTCTTCTTCTTCTTCTCCTCCTCCTTCTTCTCTTCCTCCTCCTTCTCCTTCTTCCCCTCTTCCTCCTTCTTCTCCTCCTCCTCCTCCTTCTTCTTCTTTTCTGCACATTCCTGTTCTTCTTCTTATCCTCCTCTTCCTCCTCCTTTTTGGCATTCTTCCTCTTCGCATTCTTCTTCTCTTCCGCCTCTGGAGGCATAGCTGCCAGCTATCACAGCACAACACGAGCAGGTTTGTTTCTCTTTCTGACGTAAAGCAGTACCGCCATCACGGTCGATAAATGTGTTGATACCAAGACACTGTGTCATATTGTGAGGTACTGACAAGTGGTGACACAGCCTACCTGTGCCCTTTGTCACGATCTGGACCTTAAGACAAAAGCCCTGGCCACATAAGAGCAGGGCATGCAAAGTTTTCTCTTTTTTTGTATTTTTATAAACTATTTTAAGGCATTTGACAGGGTGTGGCACGCAGCTTTGTGGGCAACCATGAATTTGTACAGCATCAATGCAAACCTGATCAGAGTCATCAAACAGCTGTACAGCGAGGCCACCAGTACAGTGTACTACAACAACAACATTGGAGAATGGTTTCGAACAACAGTTGGAGTAAGGCAGGGCTGTCTACTCTCACCCACTCTTTTCAACATCTTCCTTGAGAGAATCATGGCTGATGCATTGGAACATCATGAAGGATCAGTCAGCATTGGTAGCAGAACGATCACAAACCTCCGCTTCGCAGATGACATTGATGGAATAGCAGGATCAGAAAAAGAGCTTGCCAGCCTAACAGAACACCTGAATAAGGCCTCCAAACATACGGCATGGAAATCAGTGCAGAGAAGACCAAACTGATGACTAATAACACCAACGGCATTAGCACTGATATGAGTATAATGACCAGAAGCTGGAAACAGTTCAAAGCTTCAAGTACCTGGGAGCCATTGTATCAGACCAGGGATCCAAGCCAGAAGTAGTATGCAGGACTGCACAGACAATAACAGCACTGTCAAAACTAAACACCATCTGGAGAGATACAAATATCTCACTTATCTCCAAGATCAGACTAATGCGCTCCCTTGTCATATCCATATTTCTGTATGCCTGTGAATCATGGACCCTGACTGCAGATTTGGAGAGAAGAGTACAGGCGGTGGAGATGAGATGCTTTCGGAGACTCCTTGGCATCTCCTACAAAGACCACATAAGCAACGAAAGCGTGCATAACAGAATCCAGCAAACCATTGGACCCTATGAGAACCTTCTAACGATCGTGAAAAAGCGTAAACTTTAATGGTATGGGCATGTCACAAGATCCAAAGGACTTGCAAAGACAATTTTACAAGGCACTGTCCAAGGAGGAAGAAGAAGAGGCAGACCAAGGAAGAGCTGGGAGGATAACATCAGCGAATGGACAGGCCTAGAACTCAACAAAACCCTGAGAAAGGCAGAACAGAGAGAGGAATGGAGGGAACTGGTTGTTGAGTCTTTGAGGGTGCCCCCACGGTTGTCAGACTACGGGACGGATAGATAGACAGATAAACTATTTTACCTGCTGTCACCATAATCAGCGTGTGTCTAAATTCTAAACAGCTTTTGATTGTACAAATATGAGACATTGAAGAAGAGTTGTGACAAAGCGCTTCAACGCACTATCTTGCAAAATAGTACCGATCTCATCGCAACGCATTTTCACTTATTTGACAGAGAACGACAATAGTAGCTGTTTGGGCGTTCGGCGAAGAAGAAGAAGAAGAAGAAGAAGAATTGCGAAGAAGAAGAATTGCGAAGAAGAAGAAGAAGAAGAAGAAGAAGAAGAAGAAGAAGAAGAAGAAGAAGAAGAAGAAGAAGAAGAACAAGAAGAAGAAGAAGAAGAAGAAGAAGAAGAAGAATTCTGTTTACTTCAATTTGGTAGTGTTGTATATTTTCTTCATTTCTTGTGTAATGGTATTTGTACATATGGACATTGTTTCGTAGATATATATATATATATATATATATATTAATATATAATATATATATATATATATATATATATAATATATATATATGTGTGTGTGTGTGTGTGTGTGTGTGTGTGACTTGTCTGCATAAGCGTCCTGTGTTAACTCCTCGTGGGGAGGGGGGGGGGGGTTAAAACCAGCTGTAGCTTGATGTCTGTCCCTGCTGTAGTGGTGATGTTTGCTTATGTCGTGTGAATATTGAATAAACCATGTTTACACCAAGAATAAGAAGAGGAAGAGGAAAAAGAAAAAGAAGAAGAAGAAGAAGAACAACAACAACAAGGAGAAAAAGGCGGAGGAGGAGGAGGAGGAGGAGGAGGAGGAGGAGGAGGAGGAAGAACGCTAAACAACAGCGAAGCATGCACAGTCTGTGGCAAAACCTGCCCAGACGACAGCAGAGAAGCGCCACTACACCACAAGACATCATCCCGGATCACCATCATCACTGGTCTTTATTGCAGATCTTCTTCATGCTCCCCTCACACAGAGCTACACGAGGCATGGCACCCTACCCTGCACTGCGCTACACTACGCTGCACTACGCTGCACTACGCTACACTACGCTGCACTACGCTACACTACGCTGCACTACTGTCGTAGCTTACCTATGGCTGTCACTCACGAACAGGGAATTTGACAGAAATAAATATAGGGGCAGCATTCAGGGGACGGGTTAGATAGCTCAGTGGTCTGAGCACTCGCTTTCGCCAGCCAAGTTAAGCAGCATCGAGCGTGGTTACCACTTGGATGGGCGACTGTTTGCGCGCCTTGGCTTCAGTACAGTCCCCCAGTTCACCCAGCTGTTAGTGGGTACCTGCCCTCTTTAGGGTCAGGGAAGGTAAAGCAGCGAGGGAGAGGAGATGGGCGCCGCCCTCAATATGCTGGCCCTAGAGAAGTTGAGGTCTCTGACATCTCGCTCCCCAATGGCCGCATAGGTTATGGGACACCTTTACCTTAAACTTTAACTGACAGCATTGACCAGTGTGTTCTTTAGTTATGAAATATATCACATAGAAAGCTTACATCAATCTAAAGAAAATCTGTAAATTGAAAAACAAATCAACAAAAACGGACAAAATATGTTCGTTGGCATTCTTGATTTTGAGTTGTTATTTCTGCAAAAAAAAACAACCCAAAAAAACCCAACAACCAAGCAAAAAACCTATGAAGAGACAATCTGCTGACAAAGCAGTGAAGACACATACACCACTCTGTTTACATTCTGAGCACGTGCATATTGGTACATGCGTATACACACGCGCGCATGTGCTTAGGAGCACACACACACACACAAACACACACACACAAACACACACACACCTACATACACGCACACGCACACACACACACATACGCACACACAACACACACACACGCACACACACACACACGCACACACACACACGCACACACACACACACACACACACACACACATACACACACACACACACACACACACACACAGCTACAAATACAAAGAATCGTCCCCGCCCCCAAGATTGCTAACTGTTCATCTTGCTTTAGTACTTGCTCGATTCTGTTCCTTTCTCTGCTTTTCCGCGAACTTGTTTTACATTAGATGGGTGGGTGGCTTGGTGAATGGGTGATTGGTTGGTTGGCTGGTAGGTTGATTGGTTAGGTGGGTGAGTGGATGGATTGGTGGCTGGTAGGTTGATTGCTTAGGTGGGTGAGTGGATGGATTGGTGGCTGGTAGGTTGTTTGGGTTAGGTGGTGAGTGGATGGATTGGTGGCTGGTAGGTTGATTGGTTAGGTGGGTGAGTGGATGGATTGGTGGCTGGTTGGTTGGCTGTTCGGTTAGTTGGTTGGTTGGCTGGCTAGTTGATTTTGGTTCTTTGGTTTATTGGCTGTCTAGTTAGCTGGTTGATTGAAATCTGAGAAGCACCCACCACCTACACCACCACCACTACCACCCTCCCCCTCCTCCCCCCACCCCACCCCCAACAATAACATGTTAAGCCTTGGAAACTAAATCCTAAACGCTACATGCATATTTTTCTACTTAAATAACGGATTAATTCTCTCTCCTCTTGTCCTCTCTCCTCTGTGTCTCTCTCTACATCTCTGTCTGCAGCTCTGCTGTCGTCACACACTCTCCCCTCTCCCTCTGGCCATCCTCTTCTTTCCCACTCTCTCTCTGCTGTCTCTGTCTCTTCTAAAACCACCCCTTTCTTCCCTTTTCCCCCTTCTCTCCCCCCTCTCTCTCCCGTCTCCTCTCTCTACCCCTTCTCTCTTTTCTGTCTCTGTCTCTCTCCTCTCCACCCCATCTCCCTCTCTCTCCTCTCTCTCTTTCGTCCTGCTCTC
>CM054160.1:51673861-51678861 GCA_028751875.1 Rapana venosa
GCTGCTAAGGTTTAGTTTCAGTCTTCTGTTTTGATTAGTTTTGGTGTGGTGTGTGTGGGGGGGGGGGGGGGTGTAGTTGTTTTTTTTCTCACTTTTTCCTTCTTTATTACTTTTTTTCTGGGTTTTTCCCCGTTTTTTTGTAGAGCAATGGGGTAAAGAAGCCCGTCTTATCCATTTACTCTCATTAAAATTTTGAGTTCCCTTCTCTCTCTCTTCCTCCTCTCTCTCCCACTCCTAATCTTCTTCCTCCTCTCTCCCCTCTCTCTCATCCTACTCTCCTTCATCTTCTCTCTCTCCCCTCAATCTAATTTTCCCCCTCTCTCTCCTTCTCTCACTCTCTCCCTCCTCTCTCTAAACACACAAAACGACTTAACACGCACTCCGAAGAATGTTACTAAGAATTTTTTCCTAAATTTATATTCTTTTAATCTAAATCATAAAATTAAAAATTTTTTACTTCGCCACCGCCCAAACATCATGATAGGTTTGCATTATTTAAAGTGGTTTGTCTTCAAGACCCTTTCGATTTTTTCCTCTTTTTTACGTTTAATAAACGAATTTCTTAAGTTTAAAAAATAAAAGTTCTTTAAGCTAGAAAAAAACATCACCCATAAATGTACCAACTGGAAAAAAGCTTATTTTTCTTATCTTTCCCATCTCACCTTTAATCTTCCCCCATTTTTCCTACATTTCTTCCCTTCCTCTCTCCTCCCCCCCTTCTATCCCTTTTTCCACCCCCTTTAACCTTTGTTATTCTTTCAAAAATTAAGTGAAAAATAAAACCAATCACCCCCCCAAAACCCCTGCAAACAATCTGAATAGTTCCAATAGCTGAACAAATTAATTCACCTTAGATAGACACAGAAAAGCAAAGAAAATGACAATAATAGTCTGATTCACTTCCTTGTCTCTGTCCTTAGATTTTGACCTTATAAGTGAAAAAATAGCCCGTTCCTTCCTTGCCGTTCTTTTAAATGTTGGGCAGTTCATTTAAACCTCGTCGTTTACGGCTGTAAACCCGAATGCCGATAAAATGGGCTAGTGGCCTCTAATCCCCCCCCCCCCAACCTTCTTTTGTCTCTTCTGTCTCTCTTTCTCTCTCTCCTCTCTCTCTCTCCTTTAGTTTTGCTTGAATTTTTGTCTGAGTCCAGCGCTTTATTTATGACTTTGGAGCCTGCATTTCAACCAAGATGTTAATTTATGCAAAGTATTATCCATGTTGCAAAAGTTGATTCTATTTGTCTTTTCTTTCCCTTTGTCCGTTTGAATTAGTGTGGGCCAAACCGAAGTACAATACATCATTATTTTTTAAGTTCAAATTCGAAATTCCTGTCTGACTCTCTCTCTCTCTCTCCGTCCGTCTTCGTCTGTCTGTCTTCCTGTTGTCTCTCCTCCTCGCCCCTCTCTCAATCCTACACTTCCCCTCCCCCCCCCTCTCTCTCCTCTATCTCCCTACTCTCCTCACCTTTTTCTCTCCATCCTCTCTTCCTCCTCCCCCCCCCCCCTCTCTCCCTACCCTCTTTTCCCCCCCTCCCTTTCTCTCTCCCCCATCCACCTCTTCCTCCCCTTTCCCCCCTCCCCTCTCTCCCCTCTTCCCTTCCCCTCCCTACCCCCCCCCCTTCCCCCCTCTTTCTCCCTCTCATCCCTCCTCCTCTCCTACCCCCTCCCTCACCCTCCCTTTTCATCCCTCTACCCTCCCTTCCCCCCCTTCTCTCCCTCTCCTCCCTCCCCCCTCTCTCCCCCCTCTCCTCCCTCCCCATCTCCCCCCCCCCCTCCTCCTTCTCTCTCTCTCTCTCTCTCTCTCTCTCTCTCTCTCTCTCTCTCTCCTCCTCTCCTCCCCCTCCCCCTCTCCCTCTCTTCTCCCTCTCCTCCCTCCCTCCCTCTCCCTACCCCCCCCCTCCCCCTCTCTCCTTCTCCCCCCATCTCTCCCCCCCCCCTCTCTCTCCCTCCCCCCATCTCTCTCTCTGTGGCTCACCCTCAGGGGGGTGGAGGGGGGGCAGGGCGGGGGTGTCGGCCCTGTACTGCAGCAGCCAGCCTGTGCCGTGACGCGAGGGGTCCGAGCGGAAGAGCAGACACAGGGCCGGGCCCCTGGCTGACGTAGGATGGCCGCTCCTGGCCGCAAAACCGGCCAAGGTAGGCAGGGGTGGCCTCCCCTTCCGAGCCTGGGGACCACACACAAGGCGCACACGTTATTGTTTACGTAGTGGTACGTTAAGACGTGCATCATTACACGCGCGCACGTGTGTGTAAGTATATAATATATAGGGAATAGGGAAACAAATACAGTTGCAGACATGAAAAAGAAAAAAATGGGTGGTGCTGCGCTTGTGGCGACGCGCTCTCCCGCTCTCCCCGGGGAGAGCAGCCCGAATTTCACGGAAAGAAATCTGCCGTGACTTAAAGTGGTATGAAATGAAAGCTGAGCGCTTTGATTTGTTGCTTTACAAGATTCAGCGCTATATAAATTCCATACATTATTATATATATATATATTCAGGCTCGCAAGCGCGAGGGTGTGCAGAGACGCGCGCGAGCGAGCGTACACACACGCACACGCACATGCACACATGCATACACAAACGCACGCACACATGTGCAGATACGCTCGAAAGCGCAAGTACACGTACACACGCACGCACGCAGGCACTCACATGCACTTACGCGCACACTCACAGATAGAGATTATAAAGGACAGAAATCAGAATGAAGGAACAAAGAAAGAAAGAAGGATGGAAGGAGGAAGACAGGAAGGAAGGTAGGAGCAAAAAAAAAAAGAAGGATGGAAGACAGAAAGAAGAAGGATGGAAGACAGAAAGAAGGATGGAAGACAGAAAGAAGGATGGAAGACAGAAAGAAGGATGGAAGACAGAAAGAAGGATGGAAGACAGAGAGAAGGATGGAAGACAGAAAGAATGATAGAAGAAAGAAAGGCAGGGAAAAAACAAAGAAGGGTAGAAAAAAAAGACAGGAAGGAAGGAACACAGAGCGAAAGAAAAAACAAACAAAAGCCCACAATATGAAAGGAAGCAAAGAAAGTGTGGAAAAAATGAAAACATGACAGTAGCAAAAACGCGAAAAATAACCAGAGAGAATGATTGAATGACAGAGAGAGAGGGAGGAAAAGAAATAAAGAAAGCAAGAAAAGGAAGAAAAGAAAAACAAGAGTGACAGAAAACCGAAGACAGAATAAAGCCCAAGCAAAGACCAATGGCAGGAGCGCAAGACAGGTGGAACAAAAGGGATGACCTTTAACCCCAAATAAAGAAATGCAAGGTTCAGGAACGCTTTGTCCGAATGACTTACTTCATGATCACCTTTCAGAATTCGCTCTGCTGAAAGTAGAGTACTTTAGAAACAGTCATAGGGATCTGTTTGCCGTCATCGCCTGGGCTCTATCCCAGTTCTTGATTAAACCATTGACGCTGGGGGCAACAGCAAAGTGAGAGGCTGTATGACCAGTGGCTTTCCCACTCATGGAATTCCACTCTACAGCTTAGTCTTTAGTGATCGACTATGACTCTGACTAGGAGGCTTG
Organism: Rapana venosa; assembly: GCA_028751875.1. Classification (NCBI taxonomy): domain Eukaryota; kingdom Metazoa; phylum Mollusca; class Gastropoda; order Neogastropoda; family Muricidae; genus Rapana; species Rapana venosa. The sequence goes on from CM054160.1 coordinate 51,677,397, forward strand.
ACTCGCACAGTCCTTATGTGCTGCAGCCCTGGGGGCTAGTTGGCCTTTGGAGAATATCTCCAACGCTGACTGTCCTTATGCCCACTTGGCCGAGAGAGTGGTGATGTACTGTGGGCAAGACACCTCCACTATAATAAAATTTCTGCCCAGTTTCCAAAACAGCAGCTGCCTCCTCTGCTGTTTTGGAGGTCATCGTCGGACACGACGGACAAACATACCATAGGGATCTGTCTTTGTAATCAACGATTTAAGAAAATAAACACCTAAATATCAACGAATAACTAAAAATCCCTATCTTTTTTCCCTATCACTTCAAATATAGGGGACAAACTTGGGGACAAAACCATGAAAAATAATAACACAATATTACACATCTGCAACAGCTCAATGAAATAATTAGGAGTTAAATGTTCCGTTTTCTAAATCTTGTTATTAATGCAAAACGATCACTGTATGTTTTAAGACAAAATTGCCATGGGAGTTAATTTCTTTGTCGGTAGATGTTATCTCCCATGATCCACGAAACGCATTTTACTGCTGTCTGCTCTCAAATTTGCCAATTATTGCTGACACAGATTTTTCTTTTCTCGCATGAATTGTAAATAAAGGTAATATGAAGATATACCTTGCTATACATTTAAACGCATAATTAAAGCTTGTTTAGAGATAACCAGTTTAATACTGCATTCTGCCACTACAAAAACAAAACAAAACAAAACAAAACTATGAGTGAATAATTATAAATCTGGCTCTGGAGTGTCTTGAGTGTAGCGGCAATCTTTGTCGACCATAACAGCAAAATGTACAGTTAACTTCTCTCTTCTTATTTTTAAAGAAAAAAGAATCGTCACTTTTTCTCAATCAACATTCTATGTTATCTTCCTTTTCAAAAGTGTTGGACTTTGAGCTGAGTCAAACAGAGACAAAGCAAGCAGAGGACACTGCCACCACCATTCCCCATCGCCATGAGAAGACCTTATCTTTCCTTGTTATCCTCATCAAATCTATCTTCATCACCATCACCATCATCATCATCATCATCACCATCATCATCATCAATCATCATCATCATCATCATCATCATCATCACCATCACCATCAGGGTCAAAGGTCGGAAACTCTGACGCTTCGTGGAGTTTTACTGACCGTCATACACTTCCACAACGTCAGAACAGGCGAAAGTGATGTCAGAATCCAGGACTTGAATGTGAATGACGTCATCGGGGTTCTCTGACGTAATGCAGTACTGGCACATGTAGTTTCTGAGAAAAGAAAGACAGAGCACAAGTTGGATGAGACAGGAAGAGAACAGACAGGCTGCACAGCGGCCACACAGATTCCGTGAAGAAAAACATAATTGTGAAAAAATATCTTTGTTTTCTTTTACTGAGTATTTATTGTTTGTGTGGAGAAAATGGAAACAGAAATAAACATGAGAAAAAGCAGGAGCGAAATTATGTGTGGT
>CM054160.1:51701361-51713861 GCA_028751875.1 Rapana venosa
TGACACTGTCACTCACAACACGCTATACTATGACACTGTCACACACAGCACACTACACTGTGACACTGTCACAACCAACACACTCTACTGTGACACTGTCATAATCAACACACTATACTGTGACACTGTCACGATCAATTCACCACATTGTGACACTGTCACTCACAACACTCTATACTGTGACACTGTCACAACCAACACACTGCGATGTGACTCATAATCAACACATTACACTTGGACACTGTCACACACAACACACTGCACTGTGACACTGTCACGATCAATTCACCACACTGTGACACTGTCACACACAACACACAACACACAACACTGTGGCACTCTCACGATTATCTCCCTACACTGTGACACTGTCACACACAACACACGACACTGTGGTACTGTCACGATTAACTCCCTACACTGTGACACTCTCATACAAAACACTGTGCGTGTGTACACGCGCACGCGCGTATATGTGTGTGTGCCTGTGCGCATACGTGTGCATGAGTGTGCGCATGCATATGCATGTGCGTGCGCATGAGTGTCCTGACAAGTAGTATGCGCTCTGCAGGCTGAAATTCTGAATGAACACGGCAGCACAAGTCCTCCGAGTTCCCCAGAAGACCCAATCCCTGGCGGCACATGCCACCATGCCGGCGGAGTCCCGGCACTGCCATTCCACAACCCCCCTGCCCCCAACTCCATCACTCACACACTTTGGGTCTGGTATAGAACCGGAAACGCAGACCGGAAGTGACGTTTGGCCTCGTTCTGAGGACCACCAAACCCTGTCCACCAGACAGGAACACGGAAGTGAAAGGTTTTGTGGTGCGCGCGCACCATCGAACAATTTCCGGGCTGGAAGTTTCAGGACCTAAACAAAGAGACACGTAAAACGTCAATTAATCAAATAAAGGAACAAAACAAACAGTTTGTTAGGATAAATTGGCGCTGTTGACCTAATTATATAAACTGCCGTCTAAAGTGTGCTCCTCTTTGGTTTTCTTTCGAGATGTAACCGTAAATAAACCAATATTTGGGCGTTTAACATGACTGTAGAATATCAACAATTAGCGATTTTCAACACACCACACACACACACACACACACACACACACACACACACACACACACACACACACACACACACACACAACACACACACACACACACACACACACACTACACACACACACACACTCACAACACACACAAACAAACAAAACAGACAAACAGAAAAGCAAACAAACAAGCAGACACACATACATACATGACAAAATTTACAAAACTGCATACACTCCGGGACTGCTGTAAAAAAAAGCACATGAGTTACTTATTAAATATTCTTCGAAATTAAAGAATAAAACAAATAAATTTAACACACACACACACACACAAGAAGTCAGTCAGACAGACAGACAAACAAACAGCCAGACAGCCAGACAGACAGACATGCTGCAGGGCTGACTGACCATCAAAGACAGACAGACAGACAGACAGACAGACAGACAGACATGCTGCAGGGCTGACTGACCATCAAAGACAGACAGACAGACAGACAGACAGACGGACAGACAGACGGACATGCTGCAGGGCTGACTGACCACAAAGACAACAACAACACCGACAAAAACGGACAGCAGCCCGGACATGCGACAGGGCCCTGACTCGACCACAAAACAGACCAGACAGAACAGACAGACGGAAACAGGCAGACGGCCCATCGCAGGCTATGGACATTCAAAAGACAGACAGGGTCCATCTTGGAAAAAGACAGGCTGGAAAATTCCCTTTCGGTCAATAACAACGCCGTGTGCCACCGCGCATCACACACGAAACACATAACCACATAACAACGGTTAGACCCAAGAAACAACAACTGCCACCACACACCAATCAAACGAAGCCCCCAAAGCACAACACCACACAACACCACATAACACACAAAGACCAAGGACACACACACAACACAAAACACCAAAACACACACACCAAAACACACACAACAACGAAGCCCCAAGGAAACAAACAAACAACCAACACCACATAAGACCCCAAAGGGACAACAACAACAAAACCCCACATCCACCGGTTTAAAGAAAACAACACACAACACGCACCAACCACATACACACAAGACCCAAGACACACCACACACCTGCACTCACACTGCACACAACCAACCACATACACACGGTAAAGACCAAGGGGACACACACACAACACACACACACACACGCACAACACCCCACATACCCGGTAAAGACCCCATCACACAAACAAACAACAGGCACACACACACCACATACACAGGGTAAAGACCCCAAGGACACACACAACACACAAACACACACTGCACACACACACCACAACACACGGTAAGGACCCCAAGGACACACACACACACACCACATACACACGGTAAGCACCCAAGGAAACACACACAACTGCACACACACACACACCGGTTAAGACCAAAGGACACCACACACGCACACACAACCACATACACACGGTTAAAGGGACCCAAGGAACACACACACACCACACCACACCAACCAACAACACACACACAACACACAAACACACAACAACACAACACACCCCCACACACCACCTAACACGGTTTAAAGCCCAAGGACACACACACACTCACCACACCCCACACACCACCACACCCCACCACATACACACGGTAAGACCCCAAGGACACCCCACAACCACAATGCCCAAAACCACCAACAACCTGCACACACACACACACTGCACACACACAACATACACACTGGGACAACACAACAAAACCACTGCAAAACACACACACCCCAACAAACACCCAAAACACAACACACACCCCACCTCAAAAACAACACCACATACACACGGTTTAAGACCCAAGGACACACCACCATGCACACACACACACTGCACCCCACACACCACATTACACACGGTAAGACCCCAAGGACCCCACCACACACTGCACACACACACAACCACACACACTGCACACACACACCACAGCCCCACACACACACCACATACACAGGGTTTAAAAGACCCCAAGGACACAAAACACCACACACACACACCACACACACACAACCCCCACTACACACGGTTAAGACCCAAGGACCAAAAACAACACCCCACCAACACCCCACCACATAACACGGTTAAGACCCCAAGGGACACAAAAACCACACACAACACACACCCCAATACACACGGTAAGACAAGACACACACACACTGCACCACACCACACCCTGCACACACACACAACCACACACACCAAAAACCAAAACCACATCCCACACGTAAGACCCCAAGGACACACACCACAAAACACACACCAAACCACAACACACACACTGCACACACACACACAACACCACATACACACGGTTTAAAGACCCAAGGACCCCCACCACACACACATGCACACACACACCACATACACCCCCGGTTTAAAAGACCCAAGGACCACACACACCAACACACAAAAACACCCCCACACACTGACCACACAAAAACACACCCCACATTACCCGGAAAGCCCAAGGCCACACACCACACACCCACAAACCCCAATCCACGGTAAAGACCCCAAGGACACACACACACTGCCCCCACACACCCCACATACACACGGTAAAGACCCAAGGACACACACACATGCAACACACACCACATACCCACGGTTTAAGACCCAAGGAACACACACACACACCCAAAACACCAATAACCGGTAAACCAAAAACAACACCACCATGCACACCCCAACACATACAACCCCAAGGCCCACACACACACACACACCAACATACACACGTAAGACCCCCAAACCACACACACACACACACACCACCAATACACACGGTAAAGACCCCAAGGACACACACTGCACAAGACCACATACACAGGGGTAAAGACCCCAAGGACACACTGCACACACACACACACCACATACACACGGTTTAAGACCCCAAGGACACACACACACACAAAACCACATACACCACATACACACGGTTAAGGGCCCCCAAGGGGACACACACACACTGCACCCCACACAAAACACCACATACACACACACCAAAACATACACACGGTAAAGACCCAAAGACACACACCACACACGCACACACACACACACAAACCCACACACACACACACACACACACTGCACACACGGGACCCCTACACACGGTAAAGACCCCAAGGACACACACACACACACACCACATACACAGGGTTTAAGAAACCCAAGGACACACACACACACACACACACCATACACACGGTTAAGACCCAAGGACACCACACACACACACCACATATACACACGGTTAAGACCCAAAGAACACACACACACGACCCCACTGCACACACACACACACGGCACACAAACACACACCACATACACAGGGTTTAAACCCCCCAAAGGGACAACACACACACTGCACACCACAAAACCACATACACACGTTAAAGACCCCAAGGACCACACAAAACACACACTCCCACACACACACACACACCACACACAACACTGCACACACACAACACACACACAACACACACACTGCACACACACACACACACCACCATCACACACACATGCAACACACACACACACACCCCAAAATACACACGGTTAAAAACCCCAAGGACACACACACACACTGCACAACACACAACACACACACACAACACACACACACACCCCACACACACACACACACACACACACACACACACCCCAAAACACACACTGCACACACACACACACACTGCACACACACACCCCACACACTGCACACTCAGACCACATACCCCCACGTAAAGACCCCAAAGCACACACACACACTCACCACATACGCACGGTAAAGACCCCAAAGACATACATCACACACACACTGCACACACACACACCACATACACACGGTAAAGCCCCCAAGGACACACACACACACACACACACGCACACCCACACCACACACACACACCAGCCACAACCACATACCAGGGTTTAAAGACCCCAAAGAAAACCACACAAACCACACATCCACCCGGGTCTCTTTTCTTTTTGAAAATGCAGACACAAAAAGGAACAGACGCGACACAGATAGAAATCAGAGAGACAGAGATACAGAAAGACAGACAGACACACACACACACAAAGGGGGGGGGGGGGATAGCCTGGTGGTTAGAGTGATGGATTCGTGATCTGCTGACCCGAGTTCGATTCCCGTTCAAGAGGATTTTTCCTCTGGAGTTAACATACACCCCTCTCACACACAGACACGCACACACCCATACCCCCCTTCCCCCCCCCCCCCCACACACACACACAGATGACAAAGGCTTGCCAAGTACAAGTCAGTCAGACTGCAAGGCACAGTGTAAGGAGGGAGAGTGAGAGGGAGACAGAGAAGGAGGGAGATGGGGGGGGGAGGAGGACAGACATCATTAATCTCCTCCGACTGGTCAGGCCTGAGGCTAAGTGAAGAGGGGAAACAATGCCAGAGAGAAGAGAGAGAGGGGAGAGAGAGAGAGGGGGGGGAGAGAGAGGGAGAGAGAGGGAGAGAGAGAGAGAGGGGGGGGAGAGAGAGAGAGGGGGAGAGAGAGGGGGGGAGAGAGAGAGAGGGTGAGAGAGAGGGAGAGAGATGAGAGAGGGAGAGAGAGAGGGAGAGAGAGGGGGGGAGAGGGGAGAGAGGGGGGAGAGAGAGGAGAGGAGGGGGGGGAGAGAAGAGAGAGAGAGAAGAGAGGGGGGGAGAGAGAGAGAGAGGGGGGAGGAGGGGGGGGGGAGAGAGGAAGAGGGGGGAGGAGGGAGAGAGAGAGGGGGGGAGGGAGAGAGGGAGAGAGAGAGGGGGGGGGAGAGAGGGGAGGGGGGAGAGAGGAGGGAGAGGGAGAGGAGAGAGGGGGAGAGGGGGAGAGGAGGAGAGGGGGGAGAGAGGGAAGAGAGAGAGGGGAGGAGAGGGGAGAGAGGGAGGGGAGAGAGAGAGAGGGGGGAGGGGGAGGGAGGAGGGGGGGAGAGAGGAGAGGGGAGGAGGGGGGGAGAAAAGGGAGAGAGAGGGGGAGAGGGAGGGGGAGAGGGGGAGAGAGAGGGGGAGAGGGGGAGAGAGAGGGAGGGGAGAGAGAGGGGGGAATGAGAGGGGGGGAGAGGGGAGAGGAGGGGGGAAAAGAAGGGAGAGGGGGGAGGAGAGAGAGGGAGGAGAGTTGGGGGGAGGGAGAGAGAGGGGAGAGGAGGGGGAGAGAGGGGGGAGGGGGGGAGAGAGAAGAGGAGAGGGGGGGGGAGAGAGGTGAGAGAGAGGGGGGGGGAGAGGGAGAGAGAGGGGGGGAGGAGGGGAGTAGGGGGGGAGAGAGTAGGGGGGGGGAGAGAGAGGGGGGGGAGGAGGAGGGAGGAGGGGGAGAGGGAGGAGAGGGGGAGAGAGAGGGGGGAGGGGGGAGAGGGGGGATTTGGGGAGGGGGTGTAGGGGGGGGGGGGGAGGGGAGGGGGGGAGGGGGGAGGGGGAGGGGGGGAGGGGGGGGTGGACGGGGAAGAGAGGGGGGAGAGAGGAGGGGGAAAAAGGGGAGGGGAGAGAGGGGGAGAGAAGAGTGAAGAAAGAAAAGGGGGGGAGAGAGAAGAGAGGAGAGAGAGGGAGAGGAGAGGAGAGACGGAGGAGAGAGGAAGAGAGGGAGAGAGAGAGAGAGGGGGGAGAATATCGAGAGGATAATGGAAAAAATCATGGCATCAGCCCGGGTAGCGGTATTGCAAAGTACTGCCAGGCAAAATAGCCCACTATTAAAAAGGGAACAGGAGAGGGGAAGGTGATGCGAGGTGGAGGGGGGATAGGGAAAAAGGGAATTTGGGGGAGAGTGAGTGGGCAGGAAAAGGAGCAAAAACTTTGAAGAGATCGAACGGGTCAAAAGATAGAAACATGGGGAAAAGGAGGGCAAAGAGAAGGGGAAAGAGAGGGGGAGAGAGGGGAGGAGAGAGAGAGAGAGGAGAGAGAGAGAGGGGGGGGGGCGAGGGGGAGAGAGAGGGGCAGAGAGAGAGATGAAAAAAAGAGAGAGGAGAGAGGGAGAGAAGAGGGTGAAGGTGTGTGTTAAGTCCTTTTAAGGGTTAGAGAGAGAGAGAGAGAGAGAGAGAGAGAGAGAGGAGAGAGAAGGGGGGAGAAGAAGAGCGAGAGGGAGGGGGAAGGGGGCGAAAGGGAAGGAAGACAGAGAAAAGATGGAGAAGGGGGGAGGGGGTTGAAGATATGGCGCCCTATGTAAAGACCTAGAAAATCAAATCCTTTCTTAAATACACCCCAAGTCTTTAGTTTTAAAGACAAGCCATGACAGTTAAAGGGAGAAATGTTGTATGTCTACCCCGCCTAGTCGGTTTCCCACGAATTAAACCCCCTAATGATAAAATACGGCTGAGCTAGTGGTCAGACCCCTGGGTTTTTCCCCAGCCAATGTTACGCACGTCGGGCGGGGGTTTCCCCCTTTGGATAGGTGACTTTTGCGCGCTTTGCTTCAGTACGCCCCCCCAGTTCCCCCGCTGAAATGGGTACCTTCCCTTTCGGGTAGGGAAGGTAAGCGGGCGAGGGGAGGAGATGGGCCCCGCCCTCAATAGCTGGCCCCTAGAGAAGTGAGGTTGATGCTTCGCTCCCTACGACCTTACAGGTTATGGGAAACCTTTTCCTTTTTCCCTTTTACAATGAAAAGTAGACTTCAGTGTTGAATGTCTATCACTCTGCTATTCGTCAGTTGGAAGTAAAAAGTGACAAAGAGAAGCGGGTGAAACAGCAGTATAAGTCCCCAGCATCAGCAGTAGAGGTAGTAATTAGCAGCAATAAAGCTGCAGTAGTAGCTGCGCAGTAGCAGAAGTAATACTAGCGTTAAAAGTATAAACAGCGCATTTTTAGTTTATCAGGGGGCAGAGCTGAGCAGCAAACAGGGGGAAACAGTAGTGGCGAAGCAGCAGCGGAGAAAAGGTAGGCTCAGAAACAACAACAGCAGCAGCAACGGTAGTAGCAGAAGCAACAACAGCAGTAGTGGCAGCAGTAAAACAGCATCACAGCGGCAGCAACGGCAGCAACAGACGTAATAGGAAAAGTAACAATAGCCGCAGCAGCAGCAGCAACAGCAATAACAGCGACAGCAGCAGCAGCAACAACAACAACAGCAACACTAGCAATAGCAACAACAGTAAAAACAACAAAACCTTCACCACACCACCCCCACAAACAACACAACAACCCACAAACACCACCAAAAACAGCAAACACATCACCACCAGCAAAAACAGCAAAAAACATCATCAACAACAACACCAACACCAACAACAGCACCACACCCCCCCACCACCAACAAGAACCGCAACAACGCAGCAGCAGCAGCACCATCACACCTCATCATCATCATCACCCATCATCATCACACCATCACCATATCAATCATCAAAATCACATAAACATCATCACCACATCATCATCGTATCATCAACCATACATCCCCCCATATCCCCACCATCATCTCATATCACCACCCACATCAAAACATCATCATCATCACCACCCCACCACCACCATCACACTCATCATCACCATCACCCATAAACCACCACCACCATCACCAACCCAATCATTTAAACCCACACCAGTACTCTCACACGGCCCCCGACCGTGGAGGGGGAGGGGGAGAGCGGGCGGAAGTCACAATGACCGGTGTGTTCTGAAGGGGGAGCGTCTTCACCGTGTCCCGCTCACACCTGTCCGTGCACACGACAGGCATGACTCCCTACCTCACATGGGAGGACCCAGCAGGAGAATAGAGGAGAGGAGGAGAGGAGGAGGAGGAGAGGAGGAGGAGGAGGAGGAGGAGGTGGAGAGAGGAGGAGGAGGAGGAGCGAGGAGGAGGAGGAAGGGGGCAGAGAGGAGGGAAGAGGAGGATGATGATGATAGGAGGAGAGATGGTGTGATGTGAGGAGAGGAGGAAGGAGGAGGAGGAGGGGAGTGAGGAGGGGGGGGAGGGGGAGGAGGAGGAGGAGAGGAGGAGAGGGAGGAAGGAGAGGAGAGGAGGGGTGTGATGAGGGGAGGAGGGGGAGGGAGGGGAGATGAAGGAGAGGAGGAAGGAGGGGAGCAGGGAGGAGGAGGAAAGGGAGATGGAGGAGGGGGAGAGGAGGGAGGAGAGGGAGGGGGAAAGGGGAGGAGGGGGAGTGGGAGGAGGGGAGAGGAGGAGGAGAGGATGAGAGAAGAGGAGGAGAGGAGGAGGAGAAGGAGAGGATGTGATGAGGGAGAGAGGAGGAGAGGATGGATGATGATGAGGATGAGGAGGAGGAGGAGGATGAGAGGGAGATGATGATGAGAGTGGATGATGTAAAATGATGATGATGGAAAAGGGAGGGTGATGATGTTGAGAGAGGAGGGGGAAGGAGGGTTGAGGAGGAGAGGGGAGGAGAGGAGGATGGATGAGAGAGGAGGAGAGGATGTGATGATGATGAGGAGGAAGGGGGAAATGAGATGATAGGAGGGGGGGAGGGAGGGTGATGAGGATGAGGAGAGGATGATGATGAGAGGGGGAGAGGGGAGGTTGATGATGAGGAGGAGGAGAGGATGGGGGATGATGAGGAGGAGGAGGAGGGATGGTGATGATGATGATGAGGAGGAGGATGGTGTGATGATGAGGAGGAGGAGGAGAGGATGGGTGATGATGAGAGGAGAGGAGAGGGAGGAATGGTGATGATAAGGAGGGAGGAGGAGAGGATGGTGTGATAGGAGGAGGAGGGAGAGGTGGGATGATGAGGAGGAGGGGAGAGGATGGGATGATGGGAGGAGGAGGGGATGGTGATGATGAGGAGGAGGAGAGGATGGGATGATGTGGGGGAGGAGAGGATGAGTGGGATGATGAGAGTAGGAGGAAAAGAAGGTGAGGGGATGATGAGGGGAGGATGAGAGGATGGATGATGGAGAGGAGGAGGGGAAGGTGATGATGAGGAGAGGAGAGGATGGGGGAGAGATGATGAGGAAGAGAGGATGACGAGGATGGATGATGAGTAGGAGGAAGAATGGTGAGATGAGGGAAGGAGAGGATGACGGATGATGATGAGTAGGGGGGAGGAAAAGGTGGTGATGATGAGGATGAGGAGAGAGGATGGTGATGATGAGGAGGGTGAGAGGAGGAGGATGAGGATGAGGAGGAGTGAGAGGGGAGGTGGATAATGATATGAGGAGGAGAGGATGAGGGAGGAGGAGGAGGATGAGAGGTGGGTGATGATGATGAGGAGGAGAGGGGTGAGGATGATGAGAGGAGAGGATGGTGCATGAGGGGAAAGGAGGAGTAGGATGATGTTGAGGAGGTAAGATGGTGAGATAGGAGAGAGGATGGTGATGTTGATATGAGGGAGGATGGGAGATGAGGAGGAGGATGGTGATGATGTTGTGATGGTGTGTTTGATGAGGAGAGGATGTGATAAATGATGAGGAGGAGAGAGGATGGTGATGATGAGAGGGGAGGAGGGTTGTGTGGATGATGAGGAGGGGGGAGAGGAGGGAATGAGATGGGAGAAGGATAATGATGATGATGATACTGCGCTCCTCTCCTCTTCTCTCTCCTCCTCTCTTCTCCTCTCCTTTCCCCCTCCTCCCTCTCTCTCTCTCTCTTCTCTCCTCTCTTTCTCTCTCCCCTCTCTCTCTCTCCCCTTCTCTCTCCTCTCTCCTCTCTCTCCTCTGTCTTAAGGAGAGAGATGGTATGTCTGACAGCCATACGGCCAGACAGCCAGCTAGACAAAGAGACAGATCTGCAGGCAGGCAGACAGACAGACCTCTATACAGATAAAGAAACAGACAGACAGACAGACCCTCAGAAAAATGACTGACAGCCAGCCAGACAGCCAACCAGACAGACAGACAAACCGACCCAGCATCAAAAAGGACTGGTGGATACAGACAGACAGACAGACAGACAGACAGTCAGACAGACAGACAGACAGACAGACTTACCCAGCATCCACAAAGAGTAGTGGAAACAGAGACAGACAGCCAACCAGACAGACAGACAGACAGAAAGACAGACAGTCAGACAGACAGCCAGACAACCAGCCAGCCAGCCAGACAGACAGACAGACAGGCAGACAGACAGACAGACAGCCAACCAGACAGACAGACAGACAGACAGCCAACCAGACAGACAGACAGACAGACAGCCAACCAGACAGACAGACAGACACTCAGGCTGACAGACAGACAGACAGACAGACAGACTTACCCAGCAGTAACAAGGAGTAGCGGATGGCGAAGCCTCTGTATCGGCGATGTCTGTCTGTGCGGAAAGTTAAGAGTACAGATGCACCGCTAGAGTGCACCACTGCTTCGTCCTCTCCGCACCACTCGTGCAGTACATCTGACGCCGTGCTGCTCCCTGTCGGTACACATGCACTGATGAAATACACATCTGTATTAATTTGTAAGCTTGTTTATATAAATGTACATGTTCGTGAGAAACTTCAAGAGCACAAACACAAAAATACGAATAAAAGCTACAATACTTCCTGCTTCTCAAACCCCTCAGAAAAACACACACACACACAAATGAAAAATCCGAAAGTGTGTGTGTGTGTGTGTGTGTGTGTGTGTGTGTGTACGTGCGTGCGTGCGTGTGTGAGTGTGTGTGTGTGTGTGTGTGTGTGAATGGGGTGAGTGAGTGAGAGTGAAAGTGAGTGAGTGAGTGTGTGTGTATGTGTGTGAGTATATGTGTATGTGTGTGCACACCCCGCCGCTCACAACAAAACACCACACACACACACACACACACACACACACTTTGCCAACTAAATAACAAACTGACCAATTCGTTAAGCAAGGCCAAAATATCCTATGGGAAAAAAATGAGAAAAAGAAAAAGAAAGAAAGTAAAAAGGAGTAAAAAACAACAACAACAACAAACAACAACAACAACAACAACAACAGCAAAAACCAGCGAATGAAGGAAGGGTAACGAAAGAATGAATAGCATAAAGAACGAACAAAAGAAAACACAAAAAAAAAAAAAAAAAGGGAAGACAGAAAGAAAGGAAGAGAAAATAATAAAAACCAGGAAAGACGAAACGAAAGAAAAAAAACAAAAGTGCAAACGCAAGGAAAGGAATACGATGTATTTACAAACTTTAAAAAACAAAGAATTAAAGGAAAAAAAGAAAAGAAAACACAACCAATTTAAAACAAAAAAAACAACATAGAAAGAGAAAGAAAAAAGACACAAGTAAAACAAAAGAAGAGAGAAAAAAACAAAACACAAGATATGCTTCATTTGTCAGAAAAGAAAACACAACACCACACACACACCACACAACACACACACACACCACAACACACAACACACACACACACACACAAAACACACACACCACACACACACCCCCACAACACACAAGAACAACGAGATATTCAGTGGTAAGATACACTACCGTCGTAGGCAGTGATGACGTCACCCTTGCAGGGGCGGTCACTCTTGGAGGGCAATCCCAGC
>CM054160.1:51726361-51741361 GCA_028751875.1 Rapana venosa
CACTTACTCAATCAATCAATCAAGGCACGCAACACATGCAGGATGTTTGGAAAACAGACGACTGATTGTTGGTGTTGGTGTTGCAGAGAACACCAGCACTGGCTTGGCATTGGGGAAAATAGGGCGACAAGTGAGAAGAGGGGTTTAGCTCTGTATTGTGTGTGTTGGTGTGTGTGTGTGTTGAGTGTGTGTGTGTGTGTGTGTGTGTGTGTGTGTGTGTGTTGTGTATGTGTGTGTGTGTGTGTGTGTGTATGTGTGTAGTGTGTGTGTGTGTGTTGTGTTGTGGGTGTGTGTGTGTGTGTGATGTGTGTGTGTGTATGTGTGTGTGTGTGTTGTGTGTGTGTGTGTGTGTCGTGTGCTGGTGTGTGTGTCTGTGTGAGTGTTGTGTTGTGTGTTGTGTTGTGTGTTGTGTGTTGTGTCTGTGTGCGTGTGTTGTGTGTCTGTGTGAGTGCTGTCACTTTTGGTATGTTTGTGTTCGTTGTTTGTGTGTTGTGCTGTGTTGTTTGGTTGTGTTTCTGTTGTGTTGTTGTTCTGTTGATGCTTGTGTGTTGAGAGTGTCTGTGTGTGTTGTGTGTGTGAAGAGTGTTTCTTGGTTTTTCTTTTTTCTTTTTTCTTTCCTTTTTCTGTATGCTGTCACGTGAGTGACGTAAGCAGGCAGTCTATTTGCCGCACACACAATAGAGGTGTCTCAGACACCAACCCTCAAAAACAGTTGATAAAAAACAAAACGACTGTTTTCCTTTTTCACGCAACACTGAACATCAGCCCCCCCATTCCATTCTGACCGGTGAAACCCGATGACCCTAAGCCATGTCAAAACTGGCAGACACTGCACTGGACAAAGGAAGCACCTGGATTGTTTCGGTGCAGTTTCTTAGAAAAGGACAGGACTACAAACACACACGCACCACTACCACCACCTCACATCATTCACGCATACTGACGTGTACACACTACCCACTACGCACGCACACCAGACACGGCACAGACATACAGACACAACGCACACTACACGCATACATATGCAAATGTTCACTACGCACGCACGCATGCACACACACGATACCACCCACCAACACCCCCCCCCCACACAACAAAAACTCCACTCCACCCACCACTTCTCAGGAGATAGAGAGTGAGTGAGAGAGCAGGGAGAGAGAGTGTGGTGTGTCAATAATTATGTAGTGTGTTCACATCTCTGTGTGTTCACATCTCTGTGTGTGTGTGCCTGGTGTGTATGATTTGCATCTGTGTCTGTGTGTATGTGTGTGTATGTGTTTGTATCTGTGTGTATGTGTGTGTATGTGTGTGTGTAATCATTACAAATAACTTTCCTCTGTGTGTGTGTGTGTGTGGTGTGTGTGTATGTGTGTGTGTGTGTGTGTACGTGCGTGCGTGTGTGCGTGCGTGCGTACGGCGCGAGTGTGTGCGTGCGTGTGTGTGTGTGTGTGTGTGTGTGTGTGCGCGCGCGTGCGTGCGTATGTGTATGTGTCTGTGTGTGTGTTTGTGTGTCTGCATGTCTGTGTGTTTTAAAAATGCTAATTAGATAACACCACAAAAATAAAAGAAATACAAAAACAGAAAAAGTCTGAAACTTGCTAAAGAAAACAGAAGCCATTTTTCTAAAGCAACAAAAACATGCACGTGCGCATCACCCCCCCTCCCCTCCCCCTCCCCCCCACTCCCCACACATACATGCCTATGCGTGCTTCCTGCATGCGTCATACGAATCCACTTTGCTTTACACCGTCAAAGACAAGACAAAGCACAACAAAACAAAACACACAAAAAAAGGTTATTCTGAAAAAGAAAACTCTGACCATCGCCATAAACCAGAAACTGTATTGTCCGACTACTAGCGGTGCTGTTGTTGTGATTGTTCGTCTTATTCTTTATAATAATTATGACATGAATTATCCTTCATAACAACCCCCCCCCCCCCCCCCCCCCCAGACTCTTAGTTTCTCCCCAAAATAGCATGAGGGCATAATAAAATTATCTGTTTGAAAACAGTCTTTGTGCTCCCCGTATATGAATGCTTGGGACCTGACAGTATAAATAGCATCCCTACCTTCTGGAAATTATGTGCTAGGAATTCCCTCTTTTCTATCCCTCTCTGTGTTTCTGTCTTGTTTCTTTTCTCCCTGTTACCTCCTTCTTGTCTCTTCTCCTGCCTTTTTTTCTAGAAAGATTTAGAATATAACAATTTTTCAATTCTCTCCCACGCCGAAGTCGGATGCGCTGGGCCTGACTTGACAGGCGCTTAACGTCAGCGAAACGCATTTTAGCTTCTATGAAATATACCAATAGTTGCTGTCTGAGCGTTCGACAAAGAAGAAGAAGAATTGTTTGCAAGTTTTACAGGCAAAATTGAAACATCATGAAAGAAAAGAATTTTCTATCTATTCCAGATTTGTCCCCACAAAAAGCTATGGATTTTGTTTTGTTTGTTTGTTTGATTTTGAAAGACACTTACCTCCATAATTTTGTAGGGGTTTTGTAACACCATAGCAAAAGAGGTTATGTTTTGTAATCAAATTTGTCGTCACTGATTCAAATATATTTTAAGTCACAAAATGGTTCCCTTGTTATCCTAATATCCCCCCCCCCCCCACACACACACGCGCGGTAACATTCAATAGATTAGTTCACTTATCCTACTCACCAAACGAAGCAACGCCTGACCTCAGAGTAAACCCTGTCTTCCACCAATGGGCAACAAGAACAAAACACACAAAACCAAAACTCACTCAGCAAACAAACAATCAAAAATAAAAGAAAAACACGACCGTTAATGCCCTCTCAAGGCGCAGACTTTTCGTTTTCAGTTCCAGCAAAATGTCTGACTTGCAAAGGACACTGTCCACTGTAAGCAAAGCTCAAAATTTCAAGTCTTTCTAGAACAATTCTTGATACTCTCCCTCCAGTGCATCTCCCCACACTGCCACTTCGCCTTGCTACTTGTCCAGACTACAACAACAGCTGCGTCACTTCCTGATGGAAGCAAAGTGCCTCTGTAGGGTCAGGGGAGGTAAAGCAGCCAGGGAGAGGAGATGGGCGTCGTCCTCAATATGCTGGCCCCTGGAGAAGCTGTTGCGTCTTCTCTCATGTCCCCCCTACGTCCTTTGGGACATGGGACTGAGTGAGTGAGTGAGTGAGTGGAGAAGCTGAGATCTCTGACACCTCGCTCCCAAACGACCACCTAGGTTATGGGACACCTTTACCTTAAAACTGCTAAGGCCTACAGTAACATGCTGTTATGCCGTAAATGCTATGTTGAGGTGATCTTCAGCCTGACAAACTCTTAGCATAACACTATGCATTTTCCATTAAAGATGAAAAATCCTCTGAAGTCGGAGTATGCCTGCCTATAGGCGAGGTACTTGAAAACAGCTGTACACGCAAACTCCTCACCCAGTGTGTACTCACGGCCTCACAGTGATGCCCAGCTGTTAGGAGGACAGAGAGAACAATCAACATCTGTGTGGACTCCAGCAGTATAAAAGCTGGGGACATCCCAACATCGGCAACATCAACAACAACAACAACAACAACAGCAGCAACAACAACAAACCCTTGCTATCATCGTGGGATAAAACGAATGAAGTCATGATACGAAAATCTATGACTGTCCTCTCAAAATCGACCACTATGCTAGAAACCTGTGTCTTCACACGGCGTAAAACCAGTCAGACACAAATCTTCCGTTGCAGCTTCGACACTTCAGCCTGTGTCATAGCCCAGCCTGTGTCATAGCCCAGCCTGTGTCATAGCCCAGCCTGTGTCATAGCCCAGTCTGTGTCATAGCCCAGCCTGTGTCATAGCCCAGTCTGTCTGAAGCCTCTGCTGTCAGCGCGGCGTAACACCAGTGTCGTCATCAACCAGGCGTGGTGACTCACTGAAAGCACCGCTGCTCACCCACCTAGTTTTGACCCCTGACCAAAGGGAGACAATAATGTTCCACACGAGGTTACTGACCCTAGTGTCTTAACGGCGTAAAACTCTACTGCTACAGTCTGTCAACAAGTCCTTGATGAACTGGGAACGTGTTATTGTTGTTGTCGTTGTTGTTGTTGTCGTTGTTGTTGTTGTTGTTCTTACAGAAAGCTAGTACAGTGTCCTTTACTTGTAGTGATTGCCACGACGTACAGTCTGAGCCACGATAAACAGTCAGTGAAAAATACACTTCTGGTTTGTTTGTTTTTGTTTTTTAATATTTCACATACCCACGTTGGGCCTCTGTCGTCTCATCGGCGTAAAACTGGTGTAAACTAAGCAGTAAGGAAATGTCATGGCTCCAGAAGTGTTTCACCTTACACACGCTGAGTCCTGCAGTAGTCACGTGTAGTAAAACTTGAGGGATAAAGAGTAAATGATGAGAGACTTTTAAAGTTCCCTGAGTCATGTGAGTCTGTGCGCGCGCGCGCACGCACGCACGCACGCACGCACGCACACACACAGAGAACATCTTGCGCACACGTTAAATCCTGTTCCCCTTTCCGTAAGAGCAGGCCATTGTGTGCCGGTGGGAACAGATGACAGAATTTACAAAACCGCATACACACGGGGACTGGATGTAAAAAAAGCGCATAAGTGCTTATTCCATTATCCTCGATATAAAAGAATAAATAAATAAATAAATAAATAAATAACACACATATGTGAGGCCTCTGCTTTTCTCATGGTGTAAAACATGTGCCACGATGATATATATATATATATATAGATAGATAGATAGATAGATAGATAGATAGATAGATATATAGATAGATAGATAGATAGATATAAAGAGAAATAAGGCACTGGCAGGTCTGCACTTGACCTGGGAGATGGTAAAGTCCCCCACACTTAACTCACCAGGACACAGCCAAGATTCAAACCCAAGACTCCATGGACCCATGGGATTGAAACTGGTCTTACCCACTCGGCTATAGATAACGTCCGTCGTGCACACGTCACAATCGTATTCATTCACCTATCCTAGAAGAGCAGCCCAGCTAAGGCCTGTGGTATGGATGCCACGAGCATACCCAGCATGCATCCTGCTATCTGGAGAGGCATTGGCTCCACAGGTCTAGCTTGCCTACAACACACTGCCTGAAAAGTTGACGGGGTGCAGGACTGGAAACAAGCTGTGGCCTGGTGCCCTTCCCCTGCAGCGTGGTTGTCTGCTTAATGTGATGTTAGGGTTTAAAAAAAACAAACTCGCTTTCCCCCAGCCAAGTTAAGCAGCGTCCAGTGTGGCTACCACTTGGATGGGTGACCGTTTGCGCGCCTTGGCTTCAGTACAGTTCCCCCAGTTCACCCAGCTGTAAATGGGTACCTGCCCTCTTTAGGGTCAGGGAAGGTAAAGCAGCGAGGGAGAGGAGATGGGCGCCGCCCTCAATATCCTGGCCCTAGAGAAGTGAGGTCTCTGACGCCTCGCTCCCCTACGACCTTAATATACGTTATGGGACACCTTATTTAAACCAGATGTTCATTTTTTCCCCAAACAAGTCCAAAGGACTTCTTAAAGAGTCAGGGAAGAAGTCAAGTCCATTATTGAGAAACTTGACAGAGTCACTGAGCTCACGCCCTACACATTGAGAAAGGCTAGATGATTGAAGGGCGATTAATCTTGACGTCATTTGAACAGAGTTACTTCCCGTGGTGGTTAACCTCTGTGTACTGTCATTTTGGCAGTGTATTGTTGAGAAATGGGGTCAATGATAATTACACAACCATTGCAGAAGCAAGTGAAGATATGCAATACTCTGGAGCCTCTAGGGACACAGAGGGTCTAGAAGGTCTGATGGACCAGGAGTTCATGAAATAGACCAGAAGGCTAAGGAGGTGACAGGAAAAAAAGGAAGAGTGCAGAACAAAGAGAGGGATAGAGAAGAGGGAATTCCTAGCACACCGTTCCCACAATATGGGCATGGCATCTGTACTGACAGGCCCATGGAAACAACTCTGAAACAACTATCACCTATTTTTGCCAGAAACAAACAACACACAGAACCCTTATACTTACTTACAGTGAAGAAGCGTAGCCATGTTTTCATGACTCGTGTGTGTCCTGCCTTGAGCAGTCTACAGCACTCCACACAGCACAATACGTCAATAATTACACCCTGCTGTTCTCCCCACAAAAGGTGTATAAGGGGGACTGCACTCTCCAAACTCCCCGAGGCTTCTCTTCTCTAGCATGCCTGTAGTTCACTCCCCTCATATTTCACCTCCGATCTCACACGCCACCAAGCCTCCGCCATCTTCACGGCGTAAAACCTAATCCAGCACTAAACAGTCAACACACGAACACTGCAGTAATATACTGGTTTTATACACACCTACCTTTCATCTCTAAAGTCCTGGAAAGAGTAGTTCTGAAACAGCTCAACAACCACCTTCTCTCCAACAGTCTTCTTCCTGCGTTTCAGTCTGCCTATCGCGTCAACCACAGCACTGAAACCACCCTAGTTCACACCTTAAACATGCTTCTACTTCCTTCTGACTCTGGGAAAATCTCCCTCCTCATTCTACTCGACTTATCTGCAGCCTTCGACACTATTGACCACTCTATCCTTCTCTTCCGTCTTCAAGAAACGTTTGGTGTTACTGGTACAGCCCTCACCTGGTTTAGCTTATACCTGACTGACCGATTCCAGACAGTCACAGTAAACAAGATTCAGTCAGTACCTGCCAGACTGGAATGTGGAGTCCCGCAGGGATAAGTTCTGGGCCCTGTTCTTTTCACTCTATACACCGCTCCACTGTCACATATAATTAACCGTCATCAGATCAACCATCACCTTTATGCAGATGACTCTCAGATTCTAAGCAGTGACACTCCTGAAAATCTGCCTTCTCTCTTGATAAATATGGCCTACTGCTTTCAAGATATGCAAAACTGGATGATAGAGAACAAGTTACACCTAAACGCTGATAAAACTGAAGCCATGCTTGTAGGGACCAAAAACAAACTCTCTTCCATTACAACAGCTTTAATAGAATTCGGCAATGCATCAATCCCTCTATCCACTGCTGTAAAGTATGTAGGGGTCATTATTGACAACACACTCTTCTTCTTCTTCTTTCTTTCATCTGCTGCAGGTGCCTTTCGGCGTCGCGGGGAGACACAGACGTCTGTCTGCGGCAAGGCGGGAGGCTTGATGTAGTGACAGGTCATGGCTGACAACACACTCGCTATGCAAAAATTCATCACCCAGACCTGCCAGTCGTGCTTCTATCAATTACGGCGTATTAGTGCAATTCGAAAGTACCTGTCCACGATGCAACATCAAAACTCGTGGCATTTCTCATTCTTTCATGTCTGGACTATTGCAATTCTCTTTTGGCTGGTCTGCCAGCATCATCTATCCACTCCCTTCAACGTATTCAAAACTCTGCAGCTCGACTAGTCCTCAGAAAGAAAAAATCTGAGCACAATACCCCTCTCTTGCGATCTCTCCACTGGCTGCCTGTGCCACAAAGAATAAACTATAAGATCAGTACTCTCTGTTACAAATGTCTCCACAAAACAGCACCCTCCTACCTCTGTGAATGTCTCCACCTGTACACCCCTTCTCGTTCCCTTCGCTCTGCTGCAGATTCCTTGTGCTTACAAACATCTAGATTCAACCAGTCCACTGTTGGCCGTCGCTCTTTCTCTGTTTCTGGTCCATCGATTTGGAATGGCCTTCCTATCTCTCTTCGCCAAAGACCTTCTTGTGACACTTTTAAATCTGGCCTCAAGACATATTTGTTTCAAACCTAAGAATTTCCTCTCCTGTTTCATTTAATAGCTGTCCCTGCTTTTCAACAGCCAAAATCCCACCGCCCTGCCAAAGTGTATAAGTGTGTGTGTGTGTGTGTGCATTTGAACTTGTTAGAACTATTACTTGCTATTGGTTGCATGACTCTGTAAGAATGAGTTGAGTGCAAGTGCTTTGATTTGTCTGTGCAAGATACAGCGCTATATAAATTCCATTTATTATTATTATTATTATTATTATTATTATTATTATTATTATTATTATTATTATTATTATTATACATACACATGTCAATGGTGTATGGTTTAGATTGCATACACCACATGACGCAGTAAGCAGTGTGTATAATGACGACGTCCGGAATGTGGCTGACCTTTGCAGTGACCTTTCTGTTCTGCATGCCATCAAGAGGTAAAGACTTCCGGGGTCAGTGTCAAGCACAGTGTTCTGACCTTTGCGGCTGTTGTGACAATCATCGTGTATTTGGGAGGTATTCTGAAGTGCAGTGATGATAATATTATGGGGTGTTGAAGTGCTGTTCTGTCAGTCATTTCAAACAATCCTTTGTGGTTGTGATTCTTGTTTGCTGCTGAATAGTCATGCAGCTAGTGTACATGTACAATTATATCAGTTTTGGTTGCTGCTATCAACTTCTTTTGTGTGCAGTTTTATTATATTATATATATATATATATATATATATATATATATATATATTTATATATTATATATATCACTACCATCACACCCAGTGGTGTGTAGGGCAGCAACAAAGCGCTTCCACTCCTACCTATCCTGGCCCAACCTAGTCACTGATCCCCAAGAGTGCTGCATGGCCTTCATCTCACTTTCTACAGTTCTTCTCCACGTTGCTTTTGGTCTTCCTTTCTTTCTCCTTCCTTCTGGGGTCCAGCGCAATGCTGTTCTTGTGATTGACTGTGGGTCTCTTCGCAGGATGTGCCCAATCCACTTCCACCATCGTCTGGTGATGATGGTTCCCATGTCTTCCTGCCTGCATCTCCGTGGTAGGTCTTCATTGGAGATCTTCTCTGGCAAAAGATCCGGAGAATTCTTTGGAGGCATACAGTGTGAAAGGATCGAAGTTTGGTAAGATCCGCTTCCGTCATCCTCCAGCACTCAGAACCGTACAGGAGCGTAGATACAACACAGCTCTGGTATAGCTTCAGCTTGGTGTTGGTGCTGTACTGGGTTGATCTCCAGATTTTGTTCATCTCCCTAAACACACTCCTGGCCTTGCCCAGTCTGTTGTGGATGTCTTCTTTTGTGCCGCCCTCTGGTTTGATGATGCTGCCAAGGTATGTGAACTTGTCTGTCTGGCGCAGGTCAGTTCCATTCACTTTCACAGGGGCTGGTGTGTTCACTTTGAGCGACATTGTCTCTGTTTTCTTGGTGCTAATACGAAGCCCCACTTGCTGTCCGAATGTTTGGAGTCTGCTGGTCTTCTCCTGGATATGTTGGTGTGTGTGGGACAGCAGCGCCAGGTCATCCGCAAAGTCAAGGTCGTCTAGTGTTGAGAACAGGCTCCAGCGAATCCCTCTTGGGGTGTCTTCTGTCGTCTTCCTCATCACCCAATCAATGGCCAGATTGAAGAGAACTGCTGACATCACACATCCTTGTCTTACTCCAGTCTTGACTTCAAAGACAGTGCTGCTATGGCCCACAGAGCATCTGAAGTTGTCGTAGAAGATATATACCTAACTTGACTTGTGTGTGTGTGTGTGTGTGTGTGTGTGTGTGTGTGTGTGTGTGTGTGTGTGTGTGTGTGTGTGTGTGTGTGTGTGTGAGTGTGTGTGTGTATGTGTGTGCGCGCGCGCATGTGTTTATTGTTTAATTACTATTTAGTTATTCCTTTGCTTCGAGGATGATGGAATAGGCACTCGTTTAATTCATTTGCACTGGCGCACAATTGCCTACTCTTCCGAAAGGTGGAACGGGTTTTGGCATGTGGGCCGGATGTTCTGCGTGTGCTCCCACACGGGACTTCGCTTATAGTCTCCTGAAAGGATGTGTATGTGTATGTGTGTGTGTGTGTATGTGCATATGCGTGTATATGTGTGCATGCGTGCGTGTATGCGTGGGTGCGCAAGTGTGTGTGTCTGTGTGTGTGTGTGTGTGTGAACATGAACTATATGACCATAATTGTCCCAGGTAAAATCCTCCCCCCCTCTCTCTCTCTCTCTCTCTCTCTCTAACATGGTCTCAGTATGGTGTTCAATTTAAAATGTCATACGAAAAAATTCACAATGATGTAAAATTGAGATTGACGTCATTCCATCACGTCATAATAAAAAAAAACCCTGAGGAAGGCGAAAGCCGAAATATTGGGGAACATTTATTATGCTGGTTGTTATGCTTTCACTTTGTGTGGTATATATATATATATATATATATATATATATATATATATATATATATATATATATATATATGTTTGTATGTATGTATGTACGTATGTATGTGTGTATGTATGTATGTATGTATGTATGTATGTATGTATGTATGTATGTATTCAGTTATTTGAGTCGTTTGTTCAATGGAATCGCGTCTTTCTTTCCTTCCTTCTTTCTTCCTTCCTTTCTTCATTCATTTGTTCGGCCGTTCTATCCTTCCTGCGCTTGTGTTCGGCCAATCTGTCATTCACATACATTTTTATTTCAATGTATTAACTTTTCCCGCTGCTTTTTTGTCCATTCACTCGTACCACTCTAAATCACTAACTTTTATCTTCCCAGAGGGGATGCCAGGGGTCTGTCAGTATAAACAGCATCCCCACCTTCTGGACATTCTGTGCAAAGAATTCCCTCTTTTTTCTGTTCCTCGTTTCGTTTCTGCCCTGCTCCTTTTCTTCCTGTCATATCTTTCTTCTCTATGTTCTGACTTTTTCCCAGAAAGACTTGAAAGATAACACTTCTCTACCATGCCGAAGTTGGATGTGCCGGGCTTAACTTGACAGGCGCTTAACGGCAGCGTGATGCATTTTCACTCATGTGACAGACAACAATAGTTGCTGTCTGAGCGTTCGACGGCGAGGAAGAAGAAGAAGTTTAAAGTATGAATAACTTCATAATCAAAGAGTTGATATCATCGTCATCTTTAAAAGAGCATAAAATCCATGAAGTTATTACTGTTAGTAGTATTAAAAGCAACAATAATAAATTATAAAATAACACGTTGTTACTGTTAGCAGCATAAACAGCCTAATAAAGATGACAGTTGTTACAGATAGCAATATACACAACACGATAATACAAATTGATGTGAACATGGCATAATTTCCAGCAGAGTTGCAGAAAGTTGTGACTGTGTAGGTATAACACACAATATAGTAGTCTTTGAATACTGCTGTTGTTATCAATAACTGTGTAGGTATAACACACAATATAGTAGTCTTTGAATACTGCTGTTGTTATCAATGACTGTGTAGATATAACACACAATAATTATAGTAGTCTTTGAACACTGCTGTTGTTATCAATGACTGTGTAGGTATAACACACAATATAGTAGTCTTTGAATACTGCTGTTGTTATCAATGACTGTGTAGATATAACACACAATAATTATAGTAGTCTTTGAATACTGCTGTTGTTATCAATGACTGTGTAGGTATAACACACAATATAGTAGTCTTTGAATACTGCTGTTGTTATCAATAACTGTGTAGGTATAACACACAATATAGTAGTCTTTGAATACTGCTGTTGTTATCAATACTGTGTAGGTATAACACACAATATAGTAGTCTTTGAATACTGCTGTTGTTATCAATAACTGTGTAGGTATAACACACAATATAGTAGTCCTTGAATACTGCTGTTGTTATCAATGACTGTGTAGGTATAACACACAATATAGTAGTCTTTGAATACTGCTGTTGTTATCAATAACTGTGTAGGTATAACACACAATATAGTAGTCTTTGAATACTGCTGTTGTATCAATACTGTGTAGGTATAACACACAATATAGTAGTCCTTGAATACTGCTGTTGTTATCAATGACTGTGTAGGTATAACACACAATATAGTAGTCTTTGAATACTGCTGTTGTTATCAATGACTGTGTAGGTATAACACACAATATAGTAGTCTTTGAATACTGCTGTTGTTATCAATAACTGTGTAGGTATAACACACAATATAGTAGTCTTTGAATACTGCTGTTGTTATCAATAACTGTGTAGGTATAACACACAATATAGTAGTCTTTGAATACTGCTGTTGTTATCAATGACTGTGTAGGTATAACACACAATATAGTAGTCTTTGAATACTGCTGTTGTTATCAATAACTGTGTAGGTATAACACACAATATAGTAGTCTTTGAATACTGCTGTTGTTATCAATGACTGTGTAGGTATAACACACAATATAGTAGTCTTTGAATACTGCTGTTGTTATCAATGACTGTGTAGGTATAACACACAATATAGTAGTCTTGAATACTGCTGTTGTTATCAATAACTGTGTAGGTATAACACACAATATAGTAGTCTTTGAATACTGCTGTTGTTATCAATAACTGTGTAGGTATAACACACAATATAGTAGTCTTTGAATACTGCTGTTGTTATCAATAACTGTGTAGGTATAACACACAATATAGTAGTCTTTGAATACTGCTGTTGTTATCAATAACTGTGTAGGTATAACACACAATATAGTAGTCTTTGAATACTGCTGTTGTTATCAATAACAGTGTAGGTATAACACACAATATAGTAGTCTTTGAATACTGCTGTTGTTATCAATAACTGTGTAGGTATAACACACAATATAGTAGTCTTTGAATACTGCTGTTGTTATCAATAACTGTGTAGGTATAACACACAATATAGTAGTCTTTGAATACTGCTGTTGTTATCAATGACTGTGTAGGTATAACACACAATATAGTAGTCTTTGAATACTGCTGTTGTTATCAATGACTGTGTAGATATAACACACAATAATTATAGTAAGTCTTTGAATACTGCTGTTGTTATCAATGACTGTGTAGGTATAACAAACAATATAGTAGTCTTTGAATACTGCTGTTGTTATCAATGACTGTGTAGGTATAACACACAATATAGTAGTCTTTGAATACTGTTGTTATCAATGACTGTTTAGGTATAACACACAATATAGTAGTCTTTGAATACTGCTGTTGTTATCAATGACTGTTTAGGTATAACACACAATATAGTAGTCTTTGAATACTGCTGTTGTTATCAATAACTGTGTAGGTATAACACACAATATAGTAGTCTTTGAATACTGCTGTTGTTATCAATAACTGTTTAGGTACAACACACACCATAGTAGCCTTGAATACTGTTGTTGTTACCAATACAAGGGGCACACAAAAGACCACACAAGCTGTAGTGTTAGTTGTTCAAAAGAAAATCATCATCTAGTACTCATTCACTGCAAACGAGTGTTAAGTCAAGTCAAGTCAAACACACTTTAATCATCCCATGAAGGGCAATTACAATACTGACAGACAGATCGATACGTATCATAATGATAATCTCGAAAGACAAAAAAAAAAGAAAGATACATTTCGTATTGGTTAAAACATACCAAAGTAACTTCAAATAAAAATTCACGAGCACACCACACACACACAACACAGACCAAATGGGAACACAATGTTATACAAATCATTGACTAGAGAGACATGTAAACTTATTATTACGCACGCACATACCCAATACGTACACGCTGACGTTATATCCCCTTCCAAAAGTTAAGAACATAACTGCTGGGGAGGACAACACCAGAATAAAGCCACAAGTTGTTTGCAGCACTGTTCACACCCACTTCAAAAGCCTTCATCTTCCATTCTGGGTGGAAGGAGAGACGCTAATCTTCCACGAGACATAGAAGGAGGCATACAACTTCCACTGAGAGGAGATGAAGCCATGCTTTAGTTTGGTTCATAGGAAAACCAGACGCGAAAATAAAAAAAGAGACACGAACACAAATATCTTAAAAACCAACTCAGTAACAACAATAAAACACCAAACACACACACACACCGCCACCACCACCACCACCACCACAGCAACACACCATAACATAACACAATACAAAAAACCGAAAAAACTCCCCAAAGTAAACAACAACAACAACAACAAGAAGAAGCAATTTCCACTGAGTGAAGAACAAGACGTTGCTCAAATACTCACAGTAAACACAGATGCTGAAATCTTCCACCATCATTTGAAGGAAAGATGTTTTACTTCCACTCACAGTGAATCCAGAAGCGAAAATCTTCCACACGACAAACTTCCACACACATTTGAAGCTTAAACTTCCACACACACACACACAGCCAGGCCCCAAAACAAAACACACGTTTTAAAACTTCCACTACAGAAGAAAGAAAACTGGCACACTTCCAGTTTTCGTTACAGACGCTAAAATCTTCTACTTTTTCAATAACAGACGTGCTAAAACTCCCACTGTGGAACGGAAAGCAAAGAAGAAGTCCGACACTTCCATTCACAGAATCAACACACGTTTAAACTCCGCAAGCAAGAACTGGGGAAAAAACACCGAAAACAAACCAGGAAAAAAAATCCAAACAAACAAACAAACAACCACGCGAAAACATCTTTCCCCTTAGAATGTGAAGAGATGAAAGCTAAAGAACACCTGTTGTTGCCGAAGCAAGGTTCAGTCACAATGAAGACGAGGTCTCCCCCATACATAGTGTGTGTGTGTATGTGTATGTGTGTGTATGTGTGTGTGTGTGTGTGTGTGTACAGTGTTGATGGCACACACTCTGACTGTCTGCCGTTCTCCTGGCAGAGGTCAGATGGCAGAGGAGCAAAGTGCAGGCAGGCAGGCAGGCAGACAGGCAGACAGGCAGGCAGGCAGGCAGGCAGACAGGCAGGCAGGCAGGCAGACAGGCAGTGTGTCCACGGCACGTGAGCACTGCACCGCTAGTGTGTTGTGTAGATTCATGTAAAGTGGGTCAGTCAATAGCGGGATGTTGATGCTGCTGCTGATGATGTTGATGCTGCTGCTGCTGCTGCTGCTGTGCATGATAATGATGATAGATGATGTGATCTGTTGATGACGATGATGATGACATGATGATGATGTATGTTGATGCTGCTGCTGCTGCTGCTGCTGATGTGCTGACTGATGATGATGACGATGATATGATGATGGGAGAGACAGAGAGTGAAGGGGGAGTAGGGGAAAGGCGGTTGAGGGGAGAGAGAGGAGGGAGA
>CM054160.1:51753861-51771361 GCA_028751875.1 Rapana venosa
ACAACAACAAGATACAGCCACAGCACAGAACAACAACAACAACAACAAGAACAAGATACAGCCACAGCACAGAACAACAACAACAACAACAACAAGACACAGCCACAGCACAGAACAACAACAACAACAAGAAGATACAGCCACAGCACAGAACAACAACAACAACAACAAGATACAGCCACAGCACACAACAACAACAACAACAAGATACAGCAACAGCACAGAACAACAACAACAAGATACAGCAACAGCACAGAACAACAACAACAACAACAACAACAACAACAACAACAAGATACAGCCACAGTACAGAACAACAACAACAACAAGACACAGCCACATTACAGAACAACAACAACAACAACAACAAGATACAGCCACAGTACAGAACAACAACAACAACAACAACAACAACAAGATACAGCCACAGTACAGAACAACAACAACAACAACAAGATACAGCCACAGTACAGAACAACAACAACAACAACAAGATACAGCCACAGCACACAACAACAACAACAACAACAACAACAACAACAACAACAAGATACAGCCACAGCACACAACAACAACAACAACAACAACAAGATACAGCCACAGTACAGAACAACAACAACAACAACAACAAGATACAGCCACAGCACAGAACATCAACAACAACAAGATACAGCCACAGCACACAACAACAACAACAACAAGATACAGCCACAGCACAGAACAACAACAACAAGATACAGCCACAGCACAAAACAACAACAACAACAACAACAACAACAAGATACAGCCACAGCACAGAACAACAACAAGATACAGCCACAGCACACAACAAGAACAAGATACAGCCACAGCACGGAACAACAACAACAAGATACAGCCACAGCACACAACAACAACAACAACAACAACAACAACAACAACACCAAGATACAGCCACAGCACACAACAACAACAACAACAAGATACAGCCACAGCACAGAACAACAACTACAACAACAACAAGATACAGCCACAGTACACAACAACAACAGCAACAACAAGATACAGCCACGGTACAGAACCCCTGACAGGCCGGCATGTCATCAGATGGCTTGATGACATCCAGCAACACATGACATGGCGTGACATGACATGACATGGCACAGAGAGGGAGGCACAAGACAGGAACCGAGGGAGGGAGGTGTACTACAGAGGGAGGAGGGAGGGCTGCTACAGAGGGAGGGAGGACTGCTGCATAGGGAGGGAGGGCTGCTACAGAGGGAGGAGGGAGGGCTGCTACAGAGGGAGGAGGGAGGGCTGCTGCAGAGGGAGGAGGGAGGGATGCTACAGAGGGAGGAGGGAGGGCTGCTACAGAGGGAGGGAGGGCTGCTACAGAGGGAGGGAGGGATGCTACAGAGGGAGGGATGCTACAGAGGGAGGGCTGCTACAGAGGGAGGAGGGAGGGCTGCTACAGAGGGAGGAGGGAGGGCTGCTACAGAGGGAGGGAGGGAGGGATGCTACAGAGGGAGGAGGGAGGGATGCTACAGAGGGATGGAGGGCTGCTACAGAGGGAGGGAGGGCTGCTACAGAGGGAGGAGGGAGGGATGCTACAGAGGGAGGAGGGAGGGCTGCTACAGAGGGAGGAGGGAGGGATGCTACAGAGGGAGGGAGGGAGGGATGCTACAGAGGGAGGAGGGAGGGATGCTACAGAGGGAGGAGGGAGGGATGCTACAGAGGGAGGAGGGAGGGATGCTACAGAGGGAGGGATGCTACAGAGGGAGGGATGCTACAGAGGGAGGAGGGAGGGCTGCTACAGAGGGAGGGATGCTACAGATGGAGGAGGGAGGGATGGTACAGAGGGAGGAGGGATGGATGCTACAGAGGGAGGAGGGAGGGCTGCTACAGAGGGAGGGATGCTACAGAGGGAGGGATGCTACAGAGGGAGGAGGGAGGGCTGCTACAGAGGGAGGGATGCTACAGATGGAGGAGGGAGGGATGGTACAGAGGGAGGAGGGAGGGCTGCTACAGAGGGAGGGATGCTACAGAGGGAGGGAGGGCTGCTACAAGAGGGAGGGAGGGCTGCTATAGAGGGAGGAGGGAGGGCTGCTACAGAGGGAGGGAGGGAGGGATGCTACAGAGGGAGGAGGGAGGGCTGCTACAGAGGGAGGAGGGAGGGATGCTACAGAGAGAGGAGGGAGGGCTGCTACAGAGGGAGGAGGGAGGGCTGCTACAGAGGGAGGAGGGAGGGATGCTACAGAGGGAGGAGGGAGGGATGCTACAGAGGGAGGAGGGAGGGCTGCTACAGAGGGAGGGAGGGCTGCTACAGAGGGAGGGAGGGCTGCTACAGAGGGAGGGCTGCTACAGAGGGAGGGATGGATGCTACAGAGGGAGGAGGGAGGGATGCTACAGAGGGAGGAGGGAGGGATGCTACAGAGGGAGAACTACATACCTCCTGCAGTGGATAAACAACGCCAAGTTACTAAACAAAGTTTCCTGATATAAAAAAAGTATTTCTGTCATTTTTTTTGGCAGTGTTTATGACATAAGTTTGGCACTGTAAAAGACCTACTACAGTGAGTATAAAGTTAGCTCCAAAGTCGTTTACGTGCAGACCAGAGAGGTGTTAGGGACAGGGTCCCTGATAGCGACAGCAGAGGAGCAAGAAACGACAGTGACCGAGGTTAGTCACAGACAAGGGCATTGCTTCTGGACACCCTGACCACAGACTTGGTGACAATAGGATGACTGACTGTGGCTGTCCTCAGTGACATTCTTGGTCCCGTTGCCTCGTTTGGTTTTGTGTGTTTTTGCTGTTGCAGTAGTAGTAGTAGTAGTAGTAGTAGTAGTAGTAGTAGTAGTAGTAGAAGTAGTAGTAGTAGTAGTAGTAGTAGTAGTAGTAGTAGTAGTAGTAATAGTAGAAGTAGTAGTAGTAGTAGTAGTAGTAGTAGTAGTAGTAGTAGTAGTTGTTGTTGTTGTTGTTGTTGTTTTGAAATCATCATCCTCCTCCTTCTGTCAGGCTGTGTTGTTGTTGTTGTTGTTATTTTCTGTGTGTTTGTTGTTTTCGTTGTTGTTACTGAACAGTTGAAGTGTAGCGGTAATTATGGACCATTTCCCACACCACCCACTCTCTCTGGGTACACCGTGGATACCACAGCCACTGGCTACTTCTGCTGGACTGTGGTCACTGCACACAGGGGTAACGCCCGGATAGTGAGGCCAGTCATTTATTTATTTTTTAAATTTTTTTAAAATTTTATACCACTTTAAGTCACGAGATTTCTCTGCGTGAAATTCGGGCTGCTCTCCCCGGGGAGAGCGCGTCGCCACAAGAGCAGCGCCACCCTTATTTTTTCTCTTTTTTTTTTTCTTTTGGTCAGCAACTGTATTTGTTTCCCTATCAGAGTGGCTTTTTTCTAAGAATTTTGCCAGGGACAACTCCCTTGTTGCCGTGGGTTCTTTTACGTGCGCTGAAAATTTTGTGTAACACACGGGACCTCGGTTTATCGTCTCATCCGAAAGACTAGCGCCCAGACCACCACTCATGGTCTAATGGATGGGGAAAAATTTCGGGCCCAAACGGGGTACGAACCGCGCACACACCCGACCCGGACTTTTCGCATTCTAGACAGGCGCGTTAGCTCTAGACCACCGATCCACCAGTCATGGGCCGCTGAAAGTTCGGCCTTTCTTTAAACGACCAACCTCTTGTTGTTGTTGTTGTTGTTGTTGCTGCTTTTGTTTATCTTTGTAGTTGGTTCTATTGCTGTTCTTGCTGCTGTTGCTGCTTTTGTTTATCTTTGTAGTTGGTTCTATTGCTGTTCTTGCTGATGCTGCTGTTGCTGCTTTTGTTTATCTTTGTAGTTGGTTCTATTGCTGTTCTTGCTGATGCTGTTGCTGCTGCTGCTTTTGTTTATCTTTGTAGTTGGTTCTATTGCTGTTCTTGCTGATGTTGCTGCTGCTGCTTTTGTTTATCTTTGTAGTTGGTTCTATTGCTGTTCTTGCTGATGCTCTTGTTGCTGCTTTTGTTTATCTTTGTAGTTGGTTCTATTGCTGTTCTTGCTGATCCTGCTGTTGCTGCTGCTTTTGTTTATCTTTGTAGTTGATTCTATTGCTGTTCTTGCTGCTGCTGCTGCTGCTGCTTTTGTTTATCTTTGTAGTTGGTTCTATTGCTGTTCTTGCTGATGCTGCTGCTGCTGCTTTTGTTTATCTTTGTAGTTGGTTCTATTGCTGTTCTTGCTGCTGATGTTGCTGTTGCTGCTTTTGTTTATCTTTGTAGTTGGTTCTATTGCTGTTCTTGCTGATGTTGCTGTTGCTGCTTTTGTTTATCTTTGTAGTTGGTTCTATTGCTGTTCTTGCTGCTGATGCTGCTGTTGCTGCTTTTGTTTATCTTTGTAGTTGGTTCTATTGCTGTTCTTGCTGCTGATGCTGCTGTTGCTGCTTTTGTTTATCTTTGTAGTTGGTTCTATTGCTGTTCTTGCTGATGCTGCTGTTGCTGCTGCTTTTGTTTATCTTTGTAGTTGGTTCTATTGCTGTTCTTGCTGATGCTGCTGTTGCTGCTGCTTTTGTTTATCTTTGTAGTTGGTTCTATTGCTGTTCTTGCTGATGCTGCTGTTGCTGCTTTTGTTTATCTTTGTAGTTGGTTCTATTGCTGTTCTTGCTGCTGATGCTGCTGTTGCTGCTTTTGTTTATCTTTGTAGTTGGTTCTATTGCTGTTCTTGCTGCTGATGCTGCTGTTGCTGCTTTTGTTTATCTTTGTAGTTGGTTCTATTGCTGTTCTTGCTGATGCTGCTGTTGCTGCTGCTTTTGTTTATCTTTGTAGTTGGTTCTATTGCTGTTCTTGCTGATGCTGCTGTTGCTGCTGCTTTTGTTTATCTTTGTAGTTGGTTCTATTGCTGTTCTTGCTGATGCTGCTGTTGCTGCTTTTGTTTATCTTTGTAGTTGGTTCTATTGCTGTTCTTGCTGCTGATGCTGCTGTTGCTGCTTTTGTTTATCTTTGTAGTTGGTTCTATTGCTGTTCTTGCTGATGCTGCTGCTGCTGCTTTTGTTTATCTTTGTAGTTGGTTCTATTGCTGTTCTTGCTGATGTTGCTGCTGCTGCTTTTGTTTATCTTTGTAGTTCGTTCTATTGCTGTTCTTGCTGCTGCTGCTGCTGCTGCTTTTGTTTATCTTTGTAGTTGGTTCTATTGCTGTTCTTGCTGCTGCTGCTGCTGCTGCTGCTGCTTTTGTTTATCTTTGTAGTTGGTTCTATTGCTGTTCTTGCTGATGCTGCTGCTGCTGCTTTTGTTTATCTTTGTAGTTGGTTCTATTGCTGTTCTTGCTGCTGCTGCTGCTGCTGCTTTTGTTTATCTTTGTAGTTGGTTCTATTGCTGTTCTTGCTGATGTTGCTGCTGCTGCTTTTGTTTATCTTTGTAGTTGGTTCTATTGCTGTTCTTGCTGATGTTGCTGCTGCTGCTTTTGTTTATCTTTGTAGTTGGTTCTATTGCTGTTCTTGCTGATGTTGCTGCTGCTGCTTTTGTTTATCTTTGTAGTTGGTTCTATTGCTGTTCTTGCTGATGTTGCTGCTGCTGCTTTTGTTTATCTTTGTAGTTGATTCTATTGCTGTTCTTGCTGATGCTGTTGCTGCTGCTTTTGTTTATCTTTGTAGTTGGTTCTATTGCTGTTCTTGCTGCTGCTGCTGCTGCTGCTTTTGTTTATCTTTGTAGTTGGTTCTATTGCTGTTCTTGCTGATGCTGCTGCTGCTGCTTTTGTTTATCTTTGTAGTTGGTTCTATTGCTGTTCTTGCTGATGCTGCTGCTGCTGCTTTTGTTTATCTTTGTAGTTGGTTCTATTGCTGTTCTTGCTGATGCTGCTGCTGCTGCTTTTGTTTATCTTTGTAGTTGGTTCTATTGCTGTTCTTGCTGCTGCTGCTGCTGCTTTTGTTTATCTTTGTAGTTGGTTCTATTGCTGTTCTTGCTGATGCTGCTGCTGCTGCTTTTGTTTATCTTTGTAGTTGGTTCTATTGCTGTTCTTGCTGCTGCTGCTGCTGCTGCTTTTGTTTATCTTTGTAGTTGGTTCTATTGCTGTTCTTGCTGCTGCTGCTGCTGCTGCTGCTTTTGTTTATCTTTGTAGTTGGTTCTATTGCTGTTCTTGCTGATGCTGCTGTTGCTGCTTTTGTTGCTGCTGTTATTTTTAGCTGTTTCTAAGCTGAACACTTCAGGTTGACCCAGAACGTCTGCTTGTTTTGCTGCCTCATCTTCTGTGACGTCCCCGTCCTGCTGTTCCCACACCGCTCATCCCAACCTCCCCGCCACAGCCACACCCAGATTCGCTGTGTCGCATCCACAGAGTCGGGGGGTCTACAGGGAGACCTTCAATATCAGGCCGCCGTGGGACCACCAGCCAAAGGGGCCTTGCACTGCTGCTGGGGTCACTTTGGTGGTGTTCAGTGGTGCCTGTTGTGAGCTAACATACGCAGGACACCACCTACTAAGCCCCCTACTAACGACAGTATTAGCTCAGTCGCGGAGCCAGACTGAGTGAGTTGCCCACCCGAGATGGCAACCACCACAACGTCCCTCCAACGACCGTCCCCCGCGAACCTCCAACCCCAAAGGCTTTGACACAAACTCACCACAGGCACAGAAGGGTAGGTCACCATGAGACTAAGACCTCCAAACCAGAGTCCATTTTTAAATTACATGAAGACCAATGACAATGATGACGTAATTATGCTGCTTCTGTGGAGGTGCATGTGCTTTGAGACAACTTGACAGGGCTGTACTCTACGTTTACTATCATGATATAGCCGGCGTCAACCGGGCCCGAGAGATACAGACACCTGCAGTGTTGGTCAGGTAATTTGAACAACACTCTCAAAATCGCATCCGTAAAGTGGATGAAGCTCGACTGTGTGGTCCCAGTCTTCCCACTGAGCCCACAGCACACTCACTCTGGGTAGGAGCCGGCCGGAGTCCGAAAAATCCCTGTGACTCTTATGAGATTCGAACCCGCGACCTTCCAGTCCGAAATCCCAGGTGCTAACCACTGCGCCATGGCGGCTGTCAGAATAACGAGGTGCTGTGTCCCCCTCATCTCTCCTGGAAATCTCTGGCAGACCCTCAGTGCAGACTGTACCCTCTGTTTGTGGGTAGGCTGTTTTCATGTACAAAGCCAAAACTGCCATTGACGCAAACTGTATTAATTTATTTATTATTTATTCTGTCATATCGAGGATAGTGGAACAAGCACTCGTGTGCTTTTTTACATCCAGTCCCCGTGTGTATGCGGTTTTGTACATTTTGTCATCTGTTCCCACCGGCACACAATGGCCTACTCTTCAGAAAAGCGATTCCCAGAAGTGAAGAATGAGACAGTGTTATGCCGCGGAACACCCAACAACACTAGCAAACAACAGCAAAACGCCAAGTCACGAGTCAGTAAGAGAAACGAATCCTCCTCTGGTCCAATCTGTGTCCTGAAGCACCGGACGACATAATAATAATATATTACATGGTAAGGCAGGCCAGGCCAGGTTAGCTAGGCAAACAGCCGTGGCCTAAATCATCAGGTTATCAGGCTGCAGGGAGATATGTATCTACATACAGACATATATTATACATGTGTGTGTGTGTGTGTGTGTGTGTGTGTGTGTGTGTGTGTGTGTGTGTGTGTGTGTGTGTGTGTGTGTGTGCATTAGGACGACTCCATTGTGTGCGTGCTGTAGGGAAGGCGTGTGTGAGAGGCGGGAGGGGTTACCTGCCCCTATCGCCGCTAACCTGACGCCACCGGTTATTAATCTGTGTGAAGACGACAGTCTCTTGTCATCAGCAAAGCTGTCACCCTTCCTTGCACTTCTCCGACACTTCGCTGCCTGCACAGGCAGCTGCATTACGACTTCCTGACTTCTCTTTGAGGAATCTGCCGCCAAGCACTGCAGGTTTGGTGTGAAGGAAGAACAGCGGGGGTGTGAAGGAAGAACAGCGGGGTGTGAAGGAAGAACAGCGGGGTGTGAAGGAAGAACAGCGGGGTGTGAAGATTGAGCCGCCTGCGTGGAGAGTGTCGCTTTTCTAGGTAAGCCGCCTGTTATCATCCTTATCATCACCATCGTCGTCGTCGTCGTCATCGTTATCTTCATCACAGTCGTCGTTGTCGTTGTCATCGTCGTGTGTGTAGTTTAATATAGCTCAAAAGTTGGTGGAAACAAAAATCAAATGTGTTCACTGGAAACATTTACACACACACACACAATTATTTAGGAAAACTTGATACACGTTGTGAAAATCCTCTATAGCTTTTTTTTTTTACATCCAGTCTCCGTGTGTATGCAGGTTTTTTTCATTTTGTCATGCGTTCCCACCGGCACGCAATGCCCTACTCTTCCAAAAAGAGGAACAGGTTTTGAACGTGTGCGCCAGATGTTCTGCATGCCTTCGCACACGGGACCTGGGTTTATAGTCTCATACTTTGAGGGGAGAGTGGAGTTGGAGGACTGATGCAGAGGTCGCCAGGGATGTTCAGTCCCACTGCCGCTGGGCGTCTGCAGGCGTGTGCAGCTGTGTCGCTTCGCGTCTTGTGGTGGAGGTTTGGGGTTTGTTGTTGGGTTTTCTTGTTGGGTTTTTGGGGGGTTTGTTCCTGGGCTCGAGCTCTAAGGGTCACCCCGGTCAGATTTCGCGTATGCTCCGTTTTTTCTCGCCATGAAGGCAGCGGCATTCCGACGTCGCTGCTGTAGGCTGGATATGTTCGTGTTTCCGTAACCCACCCAACATTGACAGGAGCTGGAACGTGCATATTTCACCTTCTGCATGCGTGTATATATACACGAAGAGAATAAAGGCACTGGCAGGTCTGCAGTTGAAAGCTGACCTGGGAGATTTCTGAAAATGCCCGCTCTTAGTTCACCAGACGCTGGCGAGATTTGAACCGCCGACTTCAGGGACCCCCGGGCCTGATCAAAGTGGTACATTCTTAGTTTAACCACTGGGCGAGAGTGTCCGCATCCTCTGTTTAAAGTCTGTTCATGTTGAGTGATGTTAGTGTGGAGTTGTGTCGTGTTGTATGTTTAAAGTCTGTTCATATTTGAGTGATGTTAGTGTGGAGTTGTGTCGTGTTGTATGTTTAAAGTCTGTTTAATGATGTTAGTGTGGAGTTGTGTCGTGTTGCATGTTTAAAGTCTGTTCATGTTGAGTGATGTTAGTGTGGAGTTGTGTCGTGTTGTATGTTTAAAGTCTGTTTAATGATATTAGAGTGGAGTTGTGTCGTGTTGCATGTTTAAAGTCTGTTCATGTTGAGTGATGTTAGTGTGGAGTTGTGTCGTGTTGTATGTTTAAAGTCTGTTCATGTTGAGTGATGTTAGTGTGGAGTTGTGTCGTGTTGTATGTTTAAAGTCTGTTCATGTTGAGTGATGTTAGTGTGGAGTTGTGTCGTGTTGTATGTTTAATAAGTATGTTCATGTTGGAGTGATGTTAGTGTGGAGTTTGTGTCGTGTTGTTATGTTTAAAGTCTGTTCATGTTGAGTGATATTAGTGTGGAGTTGTGTCGTGTTGATTTTAAGTCTGTTCATTTTGAGTGTATTAGTGTGGAGTTGTGTCGTGTTGTATGTTTAAATTCTGTTTAATGATGTTAGTGTGGAGTTGTGTCGTATTGCATGTTTAAAGTTCTCATGTTGAGTGATGTTAGTGTGGGGTTGTGTCGTGTTGTATGTTTAAAGTCTGTTTAATGATATTAGTGTGGAGTTGTGTCGTGTTGTATGTTTAAAGTCTGTTTAGTGATATTGTGTGGAGTTGTGTCGTATTGTATGTTTAAAGTCTGTTTAGTGATATTAGTGTGGAGTTGTGTCGTATTGCATGTTTAAAGTCTGTTTAGTGAATATTAGTCTGGAGTTGTGTCGTATTGTATGTTTAAAGTCTGTTTAATGATATTAGTGTAGAGGCGCTCTCTCTCTCTCTCTCTCTCTCTTCTCTCTCTCTCTCTCTCTCTCTCTCTCTCATTCTCTCTCTCTCTCTCTCTCTCTCTTTCTCTCTCTCTCTCTCTCTATCTTTCTCTCTCTCCTCTCTCTCTCTCTTTCTCTCTCTCTCTCTCTCTCTCTCTCTCTCTCTCTCTCTCTCTCTCTCTCTCTCTCTCTCTCTCTCTCTCTCTCTCTCTCAATAGAGATGGTGAGGTACACTTTGTTTTCTGTTGCCCAGCACTGGAAGATTGAAGAATAAAAGACATTCCTTCTAAGTTTTCTAAGAGACCTGCACTGTTTCGGTTATTCTTACTTTTGTCCTCCACCAATGAAACCACTATACGAAATGTTGCTATGTACTTGCATAAGTCTTTGAAAACAAGAGAAACGATGATGTCATGATTACCTTTAGATTGCAAAATGTTATGTATGTGTTGGAGGTACAGGACATAGGTGTGGAATGTACACACCAGTACCAATGATGTATACCCCTTCAAATGGGGCCATGGCCTTTTCTTGAATAAATCATTGTCATTGTGATTGTCTCTCGTTAAAAAAAAAAGAAACGAAAGCTATAATCAGCCGATACCAATGACTCAGACCCAAAAAACCCCACAACCCGGATAAACGAATGAAATAAGATATGTGATATGTGAGATAAAGAAGCCAGGGTGACAGAGATGATTGCGGTGTGGCTGTCGCTTTAGTAACAACATCTTGCATTCTTGCTCTTTAGTTTCTTTATCTGATTTGTAAGATAATGCCTCCTCTGTGTGTGTGGTGTGTGTGTGTGTGTGTGTGTGTGTGTGTGTGTGTGTGTGTGTGTTTGTGTGTGTGTGTGTTTGTGTGTGTGTGTGTGTGTGTGTGTGTGTTTGTGTGTGTGTGTGTGTGTGTGTGTGTTGTGTGTGTGTGGCTGTCTATATGCGTTAGTCTTTCTGTTCATTAAATGAATAATTCTGTAAGTGTCATGTTTGTAAGCGTTTACAGCTCTCATAAGGTAGACAAGATGCACGAAACATCCTTACTTACTTACTTACTTATTCACTTACTTACTCCCTTACCTATTTACTTACTTTCTTACTTATTTACTTACTTACTCCCCCGTGGGGATGCCGGGGTCTTGACAGTATAAACAGCATCCCACCTTCTGTCAGTTCTGTGCTTGGAGTTTTCTTTTGTCTGTCCCTCTCTTTGTTTCTGCCTCGTTCCTTTTCTTCCTGTCCCCTCCTCCTTGTCTATTTTCTGCCTTCTTGGTCCATTCTCCTGCCTTTCTCCAGAAGACTTCAAAGATTAACCATTCTCTCTTGTGCCGAAGTTGGATGCGCTGGGCCTGATTTGTCAGGCGTTTAACGGCAGCATTTTGCATTTTAGCTCATATTACAGACAATAATAGTTGCTGTTTGAGCGTTCGATGAAGAATAAGTGTCACCCAGGATTTTGTAATGATTTCTCTATAGAAGATATATTCTGCTATCATTTTCAGTGTTATACGGTATTTTTATTTTATAACTGTCATTATATAAGGTGTTTTGTTATTATGTTTAGTGTTATAAGTATTTTTAGATGGTTGTCATTATAGAAGATGTGCTGTGCTGTTATGTGCTATATAACATTTCGCTATGGTTGTCCGTACACACGTTTTATTGTAGTGCATTGTAGTGCATTGTAGTGCATTGTAGTGCATTGTAGTGCATTGTAGTGCATTGTAGTGCATTGTAGTGCATTGTATTGTGTTGCATTCTTTTTATTGCATGGCATTGCGTTGCATTGAATAGTAGTGTATTGTAGAGTAGTGTAGCGTAGTGTAGTGTAGTGTAGTGTAGCGTAGTGCAGTATACTTAGTGTAGTGTAGTGTAGTGTAGTGTAGTGTAGTGTAGTGCAGTGCAGTATACTTACTGTAGTGTAGTGTAGTGTAGTGTAGTGCAGTGTAGTGAAGTGTAGTGTACTGCAGTGTACTGTAGTGTAGTGCAGTGCAGTGTAGTGCGGTGTAGTGTAGTGTATTGCAGTTTAGTGCAGTGTACTGTAGTGTACTGCAGCGTAATGCAGTGTACTGTAGTGCAGTGTACTGTAGTGCAGTGTACTGTAGTGCAGTGTACTGTAGTGAAGTGTACTGTAGTGCAGTGTACTGTAGTGCAGTGTACTGTAGTGAAGTGTACTGTAGTGCAGTGTACTGTAGTGAAGTGTACTGTAGTGCAGTGTACTGTAGTGAAGTGTACTGTAGTGAAGTGTACTGTAGTGCAGTGTACTGTAGTGCAGTGTACTGTAGTGCAGTGTACTGTAGTGAAGTGTACTGTAGTGCAGTGTACTGTAGTGAGTGTACTGTAGTGAAGTGTACTGTAGTGAAGTGTATTGGATTTCTTTATTTATTTATATCACTTTTAAGTCACGCAGATTTCTCTGCGGGAAATTCGGGCTGCTCTCCCCGGGGAGAGCGCGTCGCCACAAGAGCAGCGCCACCTATTTTGTTGTCTGCAACTGTATTTGTTTCCCTATCAGAGTGGCTTTTTTCTACAGAATTTTGCCAGGGACAACTCTCTTGTTGCCGTGGGTTCTTTTACGTGCGCTAAATAATTATGTGTATCACACGGGACCTCAGTTTATCGTCTCATCCGAAAGACTAGTACCCAGACCACCACTCATGATCTAATGGATGGGGGGAAAAGTTTCGGGTCGAAACGGGATTCGAACCACGCACACTTCCGACCCAAACTTTTCGCTTTTTAGACAGGCGCGATACTTCTAGACCACAAGCAGTGCAGTGTGGTGTAGTGTGGTGTAGTGTGGTGTAGTGTAGTGTAGTGTAGAGTAGTGTAGAGCAGTGTAGAGTAGTGTAGAGTAGTGTAGTGTAGTGTAGTGTAGAGTAGTGTAGTGTAGTGTAGTGTACAGTAGTGAAATGTAGTATAGTGTAGTGTAGTGTAGTGTAGAGTAATGTAGTGTAGTGAAGTGTAGTGTAGTGTTGTGTAGTGTAGTGTAGAGTAATGTAGTGTAGTGTGGTGTAGTGCAGTGTTGTGTAGTGTAGTGTAGTGTAGTGCATGTGTGGTGAATGTAGTGTAGTGTAGAGTAGTGCAGTGTAGTGTAGTGTAGTGTTAGTGTAGAGTAGTGCAGTGTAGTGTAGTGTAGTGTAGTGTAGAGTAGTGTGGTGCAGTGTAGTGTAGTGTAGAGTAGTGTAGAGTAGTGCAGTGTGGTGAGTGTAGTGTAGTGTAGTGTAGTGTAGTGTAGTGTAGTGTAGAGCAGCGTAGTGTAGAGTAGTGTAGGTGTAGTGTGGTGAGTGTAGTGTGGTGTAGTGTAGTGTACAGTAGTGAAGTGTAGTGTAGTGAAGTGTAGTGTAGTGTTAGTGTAGGTGTAGTGTTGGTGTGGTGTGGGTTTAGTGTAGTGTAGTGTAGTGTAGTGCAGTGTGGTGTAGTGTAGTGTAGTGTAGTGTATGTAGTGTAGTGTAGTGTAGTGTAGTGTAGGTGTAGTGTAGTGTAGTGCAGTGTGGTGTAGTGTAGTGTAGTGTAGTGCAGTGTACTGTAGTGTAGTGTGGTGTAGTGTACAGTAGTGAAATGTAGTGTAGTGTAGTTGTAGTGTATGTAGTGTTGTGTAGTGTAGTGTATGTAGTGTAGTGTAGTGCAGTGTGGTGTAGTGTAGTGTAGTGTAGTGTGGTGTAGTGTACTGTAGTGTAGTGTGGTGTAGTGTACAGTAGTGAAATGTAGTGTAGTGTAGTGTAGTGTAGTGTAGTGTAGTGTAGTGTATGTAGTGTAGTGTAGTGCAGTGTGGTGTAGTGTAGTGTAGTGTAGTGTAGTGTAGAGTAGTGTAGTGTGGTGTAGTGTTTCAGTAGTGAAATGTAGTGTGTGTAGTGTAGTGGTAGTGCAGTGTGGTGTAGTGTAGTGTAGTGTAGTATAGTGTAGTGTAGTGTAGTGTAGTGTAGTGTAGTGTAGAGTAGTGTAGTGTGGTGTAGTGTACAGTAGTGAATGTAGTGTAGTGTAGAGTAGTGTAGAGTAGTGTAGTGTAGTGTATGTAGTGTAGTGTAGTGTAGTGTAGTGTAGTGTAGTGTAGTGTATGTAGTGCAGTGTAGTGTAGTGTAGTGTAGTGTTGTGTAGTGTAGTGTAGTGCAGTGTAGTGAAGTGTTGTGTAGTGCAGTGTAGTGTTGTGT
Organism: Rapana venosa; assembly: GCA_028751875.1. NCBI lineage: Eukaryota > Metazoa > Mollusca > Gastropoda > Neogastropoda > Muricidae > Rapana > Rapana venosa. The sequence goes on from CM054160.1 coordinate 51,767,894, forward strand.
CGTGCAGTGTAGTGTAATGTAGTGAAGTGTAGTGTAGTGTAGTGCTGTGTTGTGTAGTGTAGTATATTGCAGTGTAGTGCAGTGTAGTGTAATGTAGTGTAGTGTAGTGTAGTGTAGTGAAGTGTAGTGTAGTGTTGTGTAGTGTAGTGTCGTGAAGTGTTGTGTAATGCAGTGTAGTTTTGTGTAGTGCAGTGTAGTGTAATGTAGTGAAGTGTTGTGTAGTGTATTGCAGTGTAGTGCAGTGTAGTGTAATGTAGTGCAGTGTAATTTAGTGCAGTGTAGTGGATGGGAGTAAATTTTAAGGCTTAAACGGGGATCGAACACACACTGGTCACCTGTCACACTTGTCACTTGTCACACTTGTCACTTGTCACACTTGTCACTTGTCACACTTGTCACTGTCTGGAATGTGCGTTACCTCTAGACCACTGATGTGATGTGTGTTACCTCTAGACCACTGATGTGATGTGTGTTACCTCTAGACCACTGATGTGATGTGCGTTACCTCTAGACCACTGATGTGATGTGTGTTACCTCTAGACCACTGATGTGATGTGTGTTACCTCTAGACCACTGATGTGATGTGCGTTACCTCTAGACCACTGATGTGATGTGCGTTACCTCTAGACCACTGATGTGATGTGTGTTACCTCTAGACCACTGATGTGATGTGTGTTACCTCTAGACCACTGATGTGCGTTACCTCTAGACCACTGATGTGATGTGTGTTACCTCTAGACCACTGATGTGATGTGTGTTACCTCTAGACCACTGATGTGATGTGCGTTACCTCTAGACCACTGATGTGATGTGTGTTACCTCTAGACCACTGATGTGATGTGTGTTACCTCTAGACCACTGATGTGATGTGCGTTACCTCTAGACCACTGATGTGATGTGTGTTACCTCTAGACCACTGATGTACGTTACCTCTAGACCACTGATGTGATGTGTGTTACCTCTAGACCACTGACGTTACCTCTAGACCACTGATGTGATGTGCGTTACCTCTAGACCACTGATGTGTGTTACCTCTAGACCACTGACGTTACCTCTAGACCACTGATGTGATGTGCGTTACCTCTAGACCACTGATGTGATGTGTGTTACCTCTAGACCACTGATGTGATGTGTGTTACCTCTAGACCACTGATGAGCGTTACCTCTAGACCACTGATGTGCGTTACCTCTAGACCACTGACGTTACCTCTAGACCACTGATGTGATGTGCGTTACCTCTAGACCACTGATTCACCTCGGCTATGAACATGCGCAGTGTCACATACTTCGCTATGATTGCAATGCAAGCAGGTTATTTTCCTATCATACTGACATCATTGAAACATGTTTCTTGTAGCATTCGTTCTCTGATCAGCGCTGCTGTGTGTGTGTGTTTGTGTGTGTGTGTGTGTGTGTTGTGTGTGTGTGTGTGTGTGTGTGTGTGTGTGTGTGTGTGGACGAAACGTGATACTATCCTGTGTATCTCTCTGCAGTTTTGTTGGGTTTTGTTTGCAGTTTTATCTCACGAGTTCCTAATCTACCCTTGTTTCAACGTGCTGCGTACTACGTGAATGCTTTAGTGGGTACAGTGCGATTAGCATGGCTCTCGGTCAGTGGATGGTGTGATTCTCAGCTTATGTCGATTTGCTGACAGTGATATTAAATGTGTATGTGTTGGGGGGGGGGGGGGGATGCGTGCGTGCGCGCGCACGCGTTCGTGTTATTACATTTTGAGTTATTCTTTTATTTCGAGGATAATGGAAGAAGCACTCATAATATGATATTTTACACCAAGTACCCTTGTGTATGCGGTTTTGTAAACTTGGTCATCTGTTCCCACCGCCAAAAAATGTATTATTGACCGAAAAGCACAACAGATTTTAACGTGTGCACAAGATGTTCTGCATGCGTTCGCAGACGGGACTTCGGTTTATTGTCTCATCCAAGGAATGAAGAAAAGACCAAGCGTGTGTGGGAAATCCCCAGCCCAGTAACATTATGTGTGAATTTTGCATACACATTCTATTGCTCAGCTTCCTACACACACACATGCACGCACGCACGCGCGCGCGCACACACACACACACACACACACCACATACACACACACAGACACATATACACACACAGACACACACACACCATTCTTGTGGCTATAAATAAAGACCATGTCAAAATGATGGACACAAGGTCTTGACTGATTTCTACTTATCATTATCATCAGACAGAGCCACACACAAAACACAGACAACAGACAGACAAGGGGTCAGCAGCTGACCTCCTCACTGTCATCTGCATGACCTTGTGTGTGTGTGTATGGTTAGTGGTGTGGCGAGTGCGTGGTGTGTGGTGTGTTGTAGTGAGTGTGTGTGTTGTGTGTGTGTGTGGGGCGCGCGCGCGAGTGCGTGTGTGTGAGTGTGCGTGGTTGTGTGTGTGAGAAAGAGAGAGTGGGGTGTGTGTGTGTTTGTGTGTGTGAGAGAGAGAGAGAGAACGAGAGGGAGAGAGTGTGTATGTGTGTGTATTTCTCTATGTGTGCTTGGCTCTTCTCTCTCTCTCTCTCTCTCTCTCTCTCTCTCTCTCTCTCTCTCTCTCCACTCCTCTACCTCCACACTCTCACTCCACCTACTCACACACACAACACACACACACACACACACACACCACACACACACCACACACACACACACACACCACACACACACACACACACACACACACACACACACACACACACACACACACACACACACACCACACACACTTGTGCTTGTATACTCTCTCTCTCTCTCTCTCACTCACACACACAATAAAATGGCAATAAAATATTCTGAATCTGAATCTGAATCGAACACACACACCACACACACACACAACACACACACACACACACACACACACACACACACACACACACACACACACACACACACACACACACACACACACACACCACACACACCATTATCTTACTCGCACTGTCAGACAATGATCATGGACTTTGCCCCTTGACCCCACGACAGGAAAGCAACAGCACTTTATTGTCCACACACTGATGACGACTGCACGCACTAAACTTAGAGAGTTCACTTGCACACGTTAAAGACATGCAGCCGCGGCTCGGCGGTCGCGCATCCATCTAGATAGTGATAAGTCAGGGGTTCGGTTCTACCCGAAGCTGCGATTTTTAAGTTTCATGCGCTACTCCAAGTGCGGTGGTCTGGGTGCTAGTCTTTTGGTTATAGTGATGAACTTGGCTCCCAATTTTGTCATTTTTTATCTTCAGTGTGCGTAAAAGAATCCACCGTAAACAAAGGGGTTGTTTTTTTGTTAAATCATGGAGAGATTGATTGATTGATTGATTGATCATCTTTATTCCCAAGGGTTACAGAGAAGTGTATAGGAGGGAGAGACAAATGACAAATGATAAATTCTTTTATTTTGAGGATGATGAATAAGCATCCATGTGTT
>CM054160.1:51776361-51778861 GCA_028751875.1 Rapana venosa
AGGTTCCATTCCCCGCTACACTGGTCACCAGAGGTCGGAGTGCAGCTGCCTAGCTGGTGAGGGGAGACAGGGGACAGGATGGATGCACACATCTCACCCTGGTGAACCTTAGAGGGCAGCCCAGGAAGGAACACAGACAGAGACTCCAAGCTGGTCACCTGTGAAGACCGTGTCTACCCAGCACGTGAAACACGCCGCTCTGGGAATGTAGTAGGCCTTGGCACATGGGAATGTAGTAGGCCTTGGCACATGGGAATGTAGTAGGCCTTGGCACATGGGAATGTAGTAGGCCTTGGCACATGGGAATGTAGTAGGCCTTGGCACATGGGAATGTAGTAGGCCTTGGCACATGTCAGACACCACTCACGGACAAAGCTGGCTGGGAATCCTGACCTGTCTGATTATGCAGCCTCACGTTGACTGATTGTCACACCCCTTGTACATCCCTTGACACATGATAACCAAAACGTGAAAAGAGAGACAGAAAGAACTACACACAGTACGGGTGTGCTGTTGAATTCACTGGTATTCTGTAGCAACAGCCATAATCCACTACCCTTAATGCAAGGCAGGCTTGGCCCTTCTCTGTTGAAGGAATGAGGCATACACCTTGAAGAGTGTGTGTGCGCGTGCGCGCGCGCGCGCGTGTGTGTGTAAAGGCACGCGAGAACAAAAAAAAAAAACACACACACACAACACACACACAACGTGACAGACTGACAGAGATTGAATCTACCTTCCCCTCCCCGTTATAATTTATACAGTCCCTGACGCCATGATGTCTGCTAAATCGTTGATCACATGACCAAACTGTCCAATCAGCACGCGGCGGTTTGACACTGGCAGTCCACTTCAGCCGCTGGTTTATCAAGTCAGGGGTTCAAACCTCTCCAGCCCCTGTCCACTTACCTCTTTTTTCCCAGCAAACCGGTGTATTTCTTTCAGACAGCTGTCACAGTTTAATGACACCTTACGCCATTGCGGCAAACAGGCCGCCGCCATTAGCGGTCAACTATCTGACTGTTGCATCAGCCTATGTCTGGTTGGTGCCGTGCTGCGGTCTTGATTTAATATGGCCGCTTGCCGCTTGCTAACAGGGAGAGAGATGGACGGCAATGGATGATTTCTGGGCCTGGTTGATTTATCCTGCTGCTGGGAGAAATGTCGTATCAGTGTTCTAGAGGTCGATGCGTGGCAGAGGATAAGTTATCGCTGTACACTCAGCTAGCTGTACTCAGGCCTCCCCGTCCTGTCCCTCAGTATGTAGGTCAGCCGTCTTTGTCTTCACTCTTGGCCTTACGCGATCTTTGTTGAAGCAAGGGGTCAGCCCAGCTCGCGGTGTATCGCGCTGCTTGTCATCCTGAGGAGCTACATGACCACTCTGACGTGGATCTAAACATGGCGCTCAAGGAGGAAGCGGAAGTTGTGTTTTGGTTGTGTAAGAAAAGTGACGGCCCTTTGATTTGGTGGTTAGTAACGGATCATGGGACTAGGAGTTGGGGTGATAAGTGCTGTCATGCGAGCTAGGAGACTCTCTCTCTCTCTCTCCCTCCCTCTCTCTCTCTCTCTCTCTCTCTCTCTCTCTCTCTCTCTCTCTCTCTCTCTCTCTCTCTCTCTCTCTCTCTCTCTCTCTCTCTTACTCTCTCTTACTCTCTCTCCCTCTCTCTCTCCCTCCCCTCTATCTCTCTCTCTCTTAGTCTCTCTCTCCCTCTCTCTCCCTCTACTCTCCCTCCCCTCTCCCCCCCTCTCTCTCTCTGTGGTTTAAATAGTTGTGTCCACCCCCTATCTGATTACTGTCATCCCGGACTCGGAGTGTGCAGTTTCACTGTGGGGCAGTGTTGACGGTACGAAGCTCTTGGCCTTGCCTCTCTCTACTGATACTGTGTGTATGTGTGTGTGTGTGTGTGTGTGTGTATATATATATATATATATATATATGTGGGGTGTGTGTGTAGACAGATATATATATATATATATGTGTGTGTGTGTGTGTGTGTGTGTGTGTGTGTGTGTGTGTGTGTGTGTGTGTGTGTGTGTGTGTCTAGACTTAGACATACCTCCAGTCTGTATGTTGTATATATTACAAATCAGAAACGAAAAAGTCTGTCATTCTACTATAAAATTGACAGACATTTTGATTGTGAAATGTTGAACTTGCTATTAATGTATACATGGATAACGAGCTACAAATATAGACCTCACTGACATTATTAAAACAAATAACTCGAAGAAGAAGAAGAAGGAGAAGGAGGAAGAGAAGAGCAGGAAGAAGAAGAAGAAGAAGAAGAAGAAGAAGAAGAAGAAGAAGAAGAAGAAGAAGAAATAATCGTAAACTTGATGACCAGTCCTGGCTAGCAGACATCGCAAATCCAAAACTAGACTCCTGGTTTCCAGGACGTTTGGAAAGGTACAACGACGAAATAAGGAGCTGTGTTTCCATTAGTTGGCTAGAGCTGCGAGGTTCACTATCATTATGGTCGATCAGATTTTGATTATGACC
>CM054160.1:51786361-51796361 GCA_028751875.1 Rapana venosa
GGTGGTGTTGTTGGTGTTGTTGTTGTTTTTGTTGGTGGTGGTGGTGGTGGTGGTGATGGTGGTGGTGGTGGTGGTGTTTTTGTTGGTGGTGGTGGTGTTGTTGTTTTTGCTATTTTTGTTGGTGGAGTTGTTGTTGTTGTTTTTGTTGTTGGTGGTGTTGTTGTTCTGAAGAATTATAGACCTGTTTCCAATCTACCTTTCATCTCTAAAGTCCTTGAAAAAGTAGTTCTAAAACAGCTCAATAACCACCTTCTCTCCAACAGTCTTCTTCCTGAGTTTCAGTCTGCCTATCGCGTCAACCATAGCACTGAAACTACCCTAGTCCATACCCTAAATACACTTCTACTTGCTTCTGACTCGGGGAAAATCTCCCTTCTCACTCTACTCGACTTATCTGCAGCCTTCGACACTATTGACCATTCAATTCTTCTCTCCCGTCTTCAAAAAACATTCGGTGTGACTGGCACAGCCCTCTCCTGGTTCAGTTCATACCTCACTGACCGATTCCAGACAGTCGCAGTAAACAAGATACAGTCAATACCTGCCAAACTGGAATGTGGTGTCCCGCAGGGATCAGTTCTCGGCCCTGCTCTTTTCACTCTCTATACTGCTCCACTATCACATATAATAAACCGTCATCATATCAACCATCACTTTTATGCAGATGACTCTCAGATTCAAAGTAGTGTTACACCTGAAAATCTGCCTTCTCTCTTGACAAAGATGGCCTACTGCTTTCAAGATATCCAAAACTGGATGATACAAAACAAGTTACAGTTAAACGCAGATAAAACCGAAGCCATGCTTGTAGGGACCAAACACAAACTCTCTTCCATTACAACAACTTCAATAGAACTTGGCAATACATCAGTCCCTCTATCCACTTCCGTGAAGTATCTAGGTGTCGTTATCGACAACACACTCTCTATGAAAAAATTCATCACCCAGACCTGTCAGTCGTGCTACTATCAATTACGGCGTATTAGTGCAATTCGAAAGTACCTGTCCACTGATGCAACAGCCAAACTTGTCACTTCTCTCATTCTCTCACGTCTGGACTATTGCAATTCTCTTTAGCTGGTCTGCCAGCAACATCTATCCACTCCCTTCAACGTATACAAAACTCCGCAGCTCGACTAGTTCTCAGAAAGAAAAATCTGAGCACATTACCCCTCTCTTGCGATCTCTCCACTGGCTGCCTGTGCCACAGAGAGTAGATTATAAAATCAGTACCCTCTGTTACAAATGTCTCCACAAAACTGCACCTTCCTACCTATGTGAATGTCTTAACCTGTACACTCCTTCACGTTCCCTCCGATCTACTGCAGATACCTTGTGCCTACGTATACCTAGATTCAACCAATCCACTGTTGGCCTCCGCTCATTCTCTATTTCTGGTCCATCCATCTGGAATAACCTTCCTCTCTCTCTTCGCCAGAAACCTAGTTATGACACTTTTAAATCCAGCCTCAAAACATATTTATTTCAAACCTAAGACTTCCCCCTCCTGTTTCATATCTAACCCATGTTCTATCACCCTGCTAAAGTATACGGCCTGTGCGAGTGTATGTGTGCTTTTGAAAAACATTTGACTATCGAAATTTTATTTCATAGATTTTGTCTGCATCGCACCATGTTTGTAAATATTTGTTTGTTTAAACTTTTGATTATTTATCATTGATTGCATGACTGTGTAAGATTAGGTTGAATGCACGCGCTTTGATTTGTCTTCGCAAGATATAGCGCTATATAAGTTCCATTTATTATTATTATTATTATTATTATTATTTTTGGTGGTGGTGGTGGTGTTGTTGTTTTTGTTGTTGTTGGTGGTGGTGGTGTTGTTGTTGTTGGAGGTGTTGTTGTTGTTTTTGCTATTTTTATTTGGTGGTGGTGGTGGTGGTGGTGGTGGTGTTTTTGCTGGTGTTGTTGTTGTTGGTGGTGGTGTTGTTGTTGCTGTTGTTGGTTTTTTTGCTATTTTTGTTGTTGTTGTTTGTGGTGGTGTTGTTGTTTTTGCTGTTTTTGGTGGTGGTCGTGGTGGCATTGGTGTTGTTGTTGTTGTCTTTTGCGCTGTTCTTGCTGTTTTTTCTTCTCTGCTGGCGATTGCTGTTTTTGCGAATGTTGTTGTTGTTGTTGTTGTTGTTGTTGTTGATCTTCTTCTTCTTCTTCTTCTTCTTCTTCTTCTTCTTCTTCTTCTTCTTCTTCTTCTTCTTCTTCTTCTTCTTCTTCTTCTTCTTCTTCTTCTTCTTCTTCTTCTATTTGATGTTATTGCTTGTTGCTGCTTTTGTTATTTTGTCGGTATTACTCCTGTTGTTGTTGTTGTTGTTATCATTGATTTGTTTGTTAATGTTGATGTTGCTACTTATTATTGTTGATGCTATTGGTATTAATGTTTACTGTTGCTGTAGTTGTTGCTGCTGCAGCTGCCATTGCAGTTGCTGCTGTAGTTTTCTGCTGTTGCTACTGTTGTTGTTGTTGTTGTTGTTGATCGTTCTCCAGCATAACATCCTGAGGGTAACCCAGAACATGCTCGTGGTCTCACTCATCCCACCCGGGAATCACTGTGAGACTGAAAGCGCTCACAGGATGAGTGTGACCCTGTGTGGGTATCTATATAACATACACACCGCTTTAAACCACGCCACAGTTCTCTGTGTGACCCTGTATGGGTATCTATATACACACACCGCTTTAAACCACGCCACAGATCTCTGTGTGTACCTGTATGGGTATCTATATATACACACCGCTTTAAACCACGCCACAGTTCTCTGTGTGACCCTGTATGGGTATCTATATAATATACACACCGCTTTAAACCACGCCACAGATCTCTGTGTGACCCTGTATGGGTATCTATATATACACACCACTTTAAACCACGCCACAGTTCTCTGTGTAACCCTGTATGGGTATCTATATATACACACGCTTTAAACCACGCCACAGATCTCTGTGTGACCCTGTGTGGGTATCTATATATACACACCACTTTAAACCACGCCACAGATCTCTGTGTGACCCTGTATGGGTATCTATATAATATACACACGCTTTAAACCACGCCACAGATCTCTGTGTGACCCTGTATGGGTATCTATATAATATACACACGCTTTAAACCACGCCACAGATCTCTGTGTGACCCTGTATGGGTATCTATATAATATACACACCGCTTTAAACCACGCCACAGATCTCTGTGTGACCCTGTATGGGTATCTATATATACACACCACTTTAAACCACGCCACAGTTCTCTGTGTGACCCTGTATGGGTATCTATATAATATACACACGCTTTAAACCACGCCACAGATCTCTGTGTGACCCTGTATGGGTATCTATATAATATACACACGCTTTAAACCACGCCACAGATCTCTGTGTGACCCTGTATGGGTATCTATATAATATACACACCGCTTTAAACCACGCCACAGTTCTCTGTGTGACCCTGTATGGGTATCTATATAATATACACACGCTTTAAACCACGCCACAGTTCTCTGTGTGACCCTGTATGGGTATCTATATAATATACACACGCTTTAAACCACGCCACAGTTCTCTGTGTGACCCTGTATGGGTATCTATATAATATACACACCGCTTTAAACCACGCCACAGATCTCTGTGTGACCCTGTATGGGTATCTATATATACACACCACTTTAAACCACGCCACAGTTCTCTGTGTAACCCTGTATGGGTATCTATATATACACACCGCTTTAAACCACGCCACAGATCTCTGCGTGAAGTTCGGCCTGCTTTTCCCGGGGAGACCGCGTTGTTACAAGGTCAACGCCACCCATTTTTCTTTCTTTCTGCAAGTGTACTTTTTATCCCTATCAGAGTGACTTTTGTAAAAAGAATTTTCCAGGGACAACTCTCTTGTTGCCGTGGGTTCTTTTACGTGCGCTAAATGCGTGTTGCCTACGGGACCTCGGTTTATCGTTTCACCCGAAAGACTAATAATAATAATAATAATAATAATAATAATAAATGGAATTTATATAGCGCTGTATCTTGTACAGACAAATCAAAGCGCTTGCACTCAACTCATTCTTACACAGTCATGCAACCAACCCAGACCACCTTTTACGCTCTAGTGGATGGAGGAAAAGTTTCGGGCCCAAACTGGAATCAAACCCGGGCCCGGATTGACCAGGGAGTTGTGTTGTGGGCAGGCGCGTTACCACTAGGCCACCGATGTCAAGCTTGCTTTCTGTGGGACTTGTGTCAACATCTGGCCCTAGAGACAGCTGGCTGTGCATGATGACGTTTCTCTGTTTTCCTGTGAGAGTGGAACTGTGTCCTCTGTAGAAATGAGCCATGGACAAATCTCTTGTTGCCTTGGACTCTTTAACGTGCAATGAATGCCAGTTGTTTACAGGATTCTGACACATTTAGCAGGCATCTACTAGTGTGTGTGTGTGTGTGTGTGTGTGTGTGTGTGTGTGTGTGTGTGTGTGTGTTGTGTGTGTTTGTGTGTGTGTGTGTGTGTGTGTGTGTGTGTGTGTATGTGTGTGTGTGTCTGTGTGTGTCTGTGTCCTTCAACGTCTTTTCAGTTTGTGTGTGTGTGTGTGTGTGTTACTCTGTTTATATTTGAGTGTGTGTTTGAGTGTGTGTGTTATTCTCTGTGTACATTCATGTGTATGTGTGTGTGCGTGCGTGCGTATGTGTGTGTGCTACTCTCTATGTACATGTGTGTGTGACACCCTGTGTTCTGTGACACTGTGTTCTGTGACACTGTGTGTTCTGTGACACCCTGTGTTGTGTGACACTGTGTTCTGTGACACCCTGTGTTCTGTGACACCCTGTGTTCTGTGACACCCTGTGTTCTGTGACACCCTGTGTGTGTGTGACACGCTGTGTTCTGTGACACTGTGTTCTGTGACACACTGTGTTCTGTGACACCCTGTGTTGTGTGACACCCTGTGTTCTGTGACGCTGTGTTCTGTGACGCTGTGTTCTGTGACACTGTTCTGTGACACCCTGTGTTCTGTGACACTGTGTGTGACACCCTGTGTTCTGTGACACTGTGTTCTGTGACACCCTGTGTTCTGTGACACACTGTGTTCTGTGACACCCTGTGTTCTGTGACACCCTGTGTTCTGTGACACGCTGTGTTCTGTGACACCCTGTGTTCTGTGACACCCTGTGTTCTGTGACACGCTGTGTTCTGTGACACGCTGTGTTCTGTGACACCCTGTGTTCTGTGACACCCTGTGTTCTGTGACACTGTGTGTTCTGTGACACTGTGTGTTCTGTGACGCTGTGTTCTGTGACGCTGTGTTGTGTGACACGCTGTGTTGTGTGACGCTGTGTTGTGTGACACGCTGTGTTCTGTGACGCTGTGTTGTGTGACGCTGTGTCCAGGGCCCATAGTGGGGGCGTTCGTCAACAGGTACGGATGCAGGAAGGTCACCATGGCTGGAGCCGTCATCGCCTCCACCTCCTTCTTCCTCAGCACCTTCTCCACCTCCATCCCCCTCCTCATCGTCATCTACGGCTTTTTGGGAGGTAGGTCTGCACCACCATCGTCATCATCATCATCATCATCATCATCATCATCATCATCACCATCACCATCATCATCATCATCATCATCATCATCATCATCATCATCATCATCATCATCATCATCACCAGCATCACCAGCAGCAGCAGCATTGTCGTCGTCATCATCACCACCTCTACCATCCCCTCTTCGTCGTTGTCGTCGTTATCATCACCGTCATTATCATGTTCATCATCACCACCTCTATCCCCCTCCTCGCGTCATCTATTGGTTTTTGGGAGGTAGGCTTTCATCCTCATGATTGTCACCATCGTCATCACCACCACCATCGCCTTGTCAAACACACAGACACTCACACACACACACACACACACACACACACACACACACACACACACACACACACACACACACACACACACACACACACACACACACACATACATACATACCTATATATATATTTATATTTATATATGTATGTACGTATGTATGTATGTCCCTCTGTATATGTATGTATATGTATATATATATATAGTGAGAAAGAGAGAGAAATAGAGAGAGAGACAGATAGATAGACAGACAGACAGACAGACAGATAGAGAGAGAGAGAGAGAGAGAGAGAGAGAGAGAGAGATAGATAGATAGATAGATAGATAGATAGATAGATAGATAGATAGAAAGATAGATAGATAGATAGATAGACAGACGCATATTAAATACATACATAAATGTTGGTTGGCTGGTTGGTTGGTTGGATGGGTGGCTGGTTGGCTGGTTGGCTGGTTGGCTGGTTGATTGGATGGTTGGTTGGATAGTTGGCTGGTTGGCTATTGTTTTGGATAGCTGCTTGTCGGGCTGGCTGCTCTCATGTTTGCTTGATATCCACTCAGTCTACAAAATAAGTTTTCTCTTTCTTTCTTTCTTCATTTTTTTGTTGTTTTGCTGCCTCATCTTCTGTGATATCCCCCCTCCTGCTGTTTCCACGCCGCTCATTCCAATCTTCCCGCCACAGCCACACCTAGATTTGTTATGTCTCATCCTCAGAGTCGGAAGTCCACAGGGAGCCAATCACTATCGGGCCGCCGTGGGTCCACCAGCCAGAGGGGCCCTGCACTGCTGCTGGGTCACTTTGGTGGCGTTCAGTGGTGCCTGTTCTGAGCTAACATACCCAGAACTACTAAGCCCCCTACTAACGACAGTATTAGCTCAGTCGTGGAGCCAGACTGAGTGAGTTGCCCACCCGAGGTGGCAACCACCGCAACGTCCCTCCAACGACCGTCCCCCGCGAACCTCCAACCCCAAAGGCTTTGACACAAACTCACCACAGGCACAGAAGTGTATGGGCAAACCGAATCTGAGGTCACCATGAGACCAGAGCAAATGGGACCACCGAATCAGAGGCAATTTTTTTAATTGCATGATGATCAATGACAATGAGGATGATGTAATTATGCTTCTGTGGAAGTGAATATGCTTTGAGACTACTTGACAGGGTTGTACTCTACGCTTACTATCATAATATATCCCGGCGTCAACCGGGCCCGAGAGATACAGACACCTGCAGTGTTGGTCAGGTAATTTGAGCAACACTCTCAAACTCGCATCCGTTAAGTGGATGAAGCTCGACTGTGTGGTCCCAGTCTTCCCACTGAGCCCACAGCACACTCACTCTGGGTAGGAGCCGGCCGGAGTCCGAAAAAATCCCTATGACTCTTACGGGAATCGAACCCGCGACCTTCCAGTCCGTAACCCAAGGCGCTAACCACTGCGCCATGGCGGCTGGTTTCTTTTCTTTTCTTGTTTTCTTTCTTTCGTTCTTTTTTCGTCTTCCTCCCTCTCCCTCCTGCCCCCCTCTCTGTGTGTCCTATAATACTGATTGTCGTTATACTTGTTGTTGGTGGTGCTGCTGGTGAGCAGGTGTGGGCTTTGGCTTCATCTACCTGCCCGCCATGGTGATGGTCGGCCTCCACTTCGAGAAGAAGCGCGCGCTGGCCACGGGCATCGCCTGCTGCGGCTCCGGCATCGGCGCCTTCGTCTTCGCGCCGCTCTGCGACTTCCTGCTGGACCTGTACGGCTGGCAGGGCGCCACCTGGATCCTGGCTGCCGTGACCCTGCACGGCATGGTGTGCGGGCTCTTCTACCGCCCCCTGCCTTCAGCAGCAGCAGCAGCAGGGGCGCTGGATCTAGAGGGGGGGAAGGAGAAGGAGGGGGAGGAGGGGGAGGAGGGCGAACAGTCGCGGCCTTTGCTGGGGAAGAGGGGTGGCGGTGACAACGGTGATGGAGAAGAAGAAGAAGAAGAAGGCAGAGCGGCCACAGCAGCGGCAGCAGCAGCGGCGTCGGGAGGTTTGCGGGAGAAGAAGGCAGGGGGTGGAGAGGGGGGTGGGCAGGTGGGGGATGCTGACAACCACCACCCCCCCTCCCCCCCCTCCTCCTCTAAGGTCGTCATCCCGGACATCTGTATCGAGGTGACGGCCCCCAGTGACGAGAACATCGCCGGTCACTTTTCACCGTCCGCTGCCCGGAACGGGGAGGGGCCAGAGACAGCGGGGGTGACCTCCCCGGACGCCTTGCCGGACCAGGCCGGGAAGAAGGCAGCGTCCCAGCAGACAGGAGACGCCCAGGAAAACCTGCCCGTTCAGCTCCGCAACAAGCTGCCCAAGAACTCGCGCCCAGAACGGCCCCTCAGTGACGTCATCTACACCGTCACCCCGCAGATCCAGCCCATGGAGGGCGACGCCTCCCAGACCTTCCGGTCGGAGCTGGCGCTGAAGGCCAAGGTCAGTCCTCTGGCCAGGCTGGCCTACAGCCAGGACGCCTTCGCCATGACCCGGACCCGGAAGAAGCCCGCCTCCCCCCACCACCCCCACCACAAGCACCTGGAGGTCAGCAGGCCTCTGCTGCGCAAGGATATCTTCTACAGCGGCAGTTTGCGCCACATCCCGGAATACAAGTCCGCGGAGAACTTGGAAGAGTACCGGCGGAAGATGATCGACATCGAAGAGCTGCAGAAGGAGGAGAAGGAGGAGGAGGAAGAGGAGGAGGAGGAGGGGGCGGTAGGGAGGTGGGGGAAGAGGGTGAGGTGGCTGATCTGCGGGTCGCTGAAGCAAGTGTTTGACGTCACGCTGATCAGGAGCCCCACCTTCCTCATCTACGGCTTCTCCTGCTTCCTCTGCATGCTGGGTCAGTCTTCCTGTCCTGTCCTGTCCTGTCCTGTCCTTGTCTGTCCTGTCCTGTCCTGTCCTGTCCTGTCATTTCCTGTCCTGTCCTGTCCTGTCCTGTCCTTCCCTGTCCTGTGCTGTCCTGTCCTGTCCTTCCCTGTCCTGTCCTGTCCTTCCCTGTCCTGTCCTGTCCTTGTCTGTCCTGTCCTGTCCTGTCCTGTCATTCCCTGTCCTGTCCTGTCCTGTCCTGTCCTTCCCTGTCCTGTGCTGTCCTGTCCTGTCCTGTTCTGTCCTGTCCTGTCCTTCCCTGTCCTGTGCTGTCCTGTCCTGTCCTGTGCTGTCCTGTCCTGTCCTTGTCTGTCCTTGTCTGTCCTGTCCTGTCCTGTCCTGTCCTGTCCTGTCCTGTTCTGTCTTGCCCTGTCCTGTCCTGTCCTGTCCTGTCCTGTCCTGTCCTGTCCTGTCCTGTCCTGTCCTGTTCTGTCTTGCCCTGTCTGTCTTGTGTTTGTTTTGTTTTTGCTGGTGGTTTTGTTTGGTGTTGTTTGGTGTGGTGTGCTGTGGTATGGTGTGGTGGGAGTGTGACGTCAGGTCGTTCAGTGGTCTGTGGTTGGATCAGGTGGAGTGTTGTGTAATGTAGTGTAATGTAGTGTGGTGTTGTGTAATGTAGTGTGGTGTTGTGTAATGTAGTGTAGTGCTGTGTAATGTAGTGTGGTGTTGTGTAATGTAGTGTGGTGTTGTGTAATGTAGTGTGGTGTTGTGTAATGTAGGGTGGTGTTGTGTAATGTAGGGTGGTGTTGTGTAATGTAGTGTAATGTAGTGTTGTGTGATGTGGTGTTGTGTAATGTAGTGTGGTGTTGTGTAATGTAGTGTAATGTAGTGTGGTGTGGTGTGGTATTGTGTGATATAGTATGAATATAGTGTGATATAATGTGGTTTAGTGTAGTGCAGTGTGGTGTGATGTGGTATTGTGTAATGTAGTGTGGTATTGCGTAATGCAGTGTGGTATTGTGTGATATAGTGTGCTATATTGTGGTTTAGTGTAGTGCAGTGTGGTGTGATGTGGTGTTGTGTAATGTAGTGTGTTGTTGTGTAATGTAGTGTGGTATTGTGTGATATAGTGTGCTATATTGTGGGACGGGATAGCTCAGTGGTCGGAGCACTCGCTTTCCCCCAGCCAAGTTAAGCAGCGTCGAGCGTGGTTACCAGTTGGATGGGTGACCGTTTGCGCGCCTTGGCTTCAGTACAGTTCCCCCAGTTCACCCAGCTGTAAATGGGTACCTGCCCTCTTTAGGGTCAGGGAAGGTAAAGCAGCGAG
>CM054160.1:51798861-51808861 GCA_028751875.1 Rapana venosa
AGGGAGGGAGAGAGAGAGAGAGAGAGGGGGGGGGAGAGAGAGAGGGGGGAGAGAGAGAGAGGGAGGAGAGAGAGGGAGAGAGAGGGAGAGAGAGAAAGAGGGGAGAGGGAGAGAGAGAGGGAGAGAGAGAGAAAGAGGGGGGAGGGAGAGAGAGAGAGGAGAGAGAGAGAGAGAGGGAGAGAGAGGAGAGAAAGAGAGAGAGAGGGAGGGAGAGAGAGGGAGAGAGAGAGAGCAAACATTCCCATCGTCATCATCGTCGTCATCATCATCATCAACATCATCATCGTCATGACCATGGTAGATTCTGTTGCTGTATGACTGTGAGTGTCGTAGCAGGTCTGCTCTTATGGTGAAGCTATTGGATGTTGGTGGTGGTGAGGGTGGTGGTGGTGGTGTGGTGTGTGTGTGGTGTGGTGTGCTGTGGTGGGGTGGTGGTGGTGGGTGTGAAGGTGGTGGTGGTGGTGGTGGCTGGGTGGTGGTGGTGGCTGTGGTGGTAACGTTAGTGATGATGCTGGTGGTCGGGGTGATGACGACGACGATGACGACGACGACGACGACGACGACGATGATGATGATGATGATGATGATGATGATGATGACGACGACGACGACGATGATGATAATGATGATAACAACGATGACGACGACGACGACGATAGTGATGACAATGATGATAGTAATAACAAAAATGATGACGACAATGCTAAGGATGACAATGGTAATGATGACAATAATGACACTGATGATGATGATGATGATGATGATGATGATGATGATGATGATGTTGACGACGACGACGACGACGACGATAACGACTCTTGACGACGACGACGATGATGATGATGATGACAATGCTGCCCATGCTGCCCATGCTGCCCATGCTGCTAATGCTGCCCATGCTGCTAATGCTGCCCATGCTGCCCATGCTGCTAATGCTGCCCATGCTGCTAATGCTGCCCATGCTGCCCATGCTGCTAATGCTGCCCATGCTGCCCATGCTGCTCATGCTGCTCATGCTGCCCATGCTGCCATACCAGCGGTGTTCGTGTCGCTCCGCTCCATCATCCTGGTGGACCTGATGGGGGTGGAGAAGCTGACCAACTCCTTCGGGCTGATCATCATGTGCCAGGGCATCTCCACCTTCATAGGAGCCCCCATAGCAGGTCTGTCTGTACCTCTGTACACCTGTCTGTACACCTGTCTGTACACCTGTCTGTCTGTACACCTGTACACCTGTCTGTACACCTGTACACCTGTCTGTACACATGTACACCTGTCTGTACACCTGTACACCTGTCTGTACACCTGTCTGTCTGTACACCTGTCTGTCTGTACACCTGTCTGTCTGTACACCTGTCTGTACACCTGTCTGTCTGTACACCTGCCTGTCTGTACACCTGTCTGTCTGTACACCTGTCTGTCTGTACACCTGTCTGTACACCTGTCTGCCTGTACACCTGTCTGTCTGTACACCTGTCTGTCTGTCTGTACACCTGTCTGTACACCTGTCTGTTCACTTGTCTGTACATATGTCTGTCTGTACACCTGTCTGTACACCTGTCTGTACACCTGTATGTCTGTACACCTGTCTGAACACCTGTCTGTACACCTGTATGTCTGTACACCTGTCTGTACACCTGTCTGTCGTCGTCATCATCATCATCATCGTCGGCGTCATCACCATTACTATCTTCACCACCGTGGTATCACCATCATCACCTCCACCATCATAATCATCAACGTCATCATCATGACCATCATCGTCATCGACTTCATCATCAACGTTATAATAATAATAATAATAATAATAATAATAATAATAATAATAATAATAATAATAATAATAATAATAATAATAATAATAATAATAATGTATGGAATTTATAATAGCGCTGAATCTTGTAAAGCAACAAATCAAAGCGCTCAGATTTTATTTCATACCACTTTAAGTCACGGCAGATTTCTCTCCGTGAAATTCGGGCTGCTCTCCCCGGGGAGAGCGGGAGAACGCGTCGCCACTTAGCGCTGCGCCACCCTTTCACCCCTTTTTTTTTTTTTTTTTCTGCAGCTGTATTTGTTTCCCTATCAGAGTGGCTTTTTTCTAAGAATTTTGCCAGGGACAACTCACTTGTTGCCGTGGGTTTTTTTTACGTGCGCTAAATAATTACGTGTAACACACGGGACCTCGGTTTATCGTCTCATCCGAAAGACTAGCGCCCAGACCACCACTCATGGTCTAATGGATGGGGGAAAAATTTCCGGTCCAAACGGGGTACGAACCGCCGCACACTTCAGACCCGGACTTTTCGCTTTCTAGACAGGCGCGTTACCTCATCATTACCACCACCACCATTATCCTCACCATCACCATCATCGCCATCATCATGACCATGATCATCACGATAATCCTCAGTGATAATGATGATGATGACGATGATGGTGGTGCATGTCATCAGGGATGCTGGCCGACTTGACGGGAGACTACAACATCTCTTTCTACATGGCCGGCATGTTCATTGCTCTCAGCGGAGTCATTTGTCTCCCCTTGCGCCGCATTGCACACTGGGAAAACAGTCGCGACCAGAGCGCCACAAAGAGCGCCACAAAGACCAACAAACGTCCCAAGGCCCTAAATGACGTCACTGATGACGCACCTGCTGCTGACGTCTCTGGCGACCCTGAGGTGTTGATTCATCGACTAAAAGAGGATTAGTGTGTGTGTGTGTGTGTGTGTTTGTGTGAGAGAGTGTGTGTGTGTGTGTGTAAGAGGAGAGAGAGAGAGAGAGAGAGAGAGAGAGAGAGAGAGAGAGAGAGAGACGAGAGTAGCTGTTTCTGTATAGATCGACTTAGTGATCGTCTGAGAGCCTAGCTGCCTGTCTCCTTGTCATTTTCTTTTCAAAATAAATCAAAACATTTTGTAAAAAAACAAAAAATGTGTGGTGTGTGTGTGAGAGGAGAGAGAGACAGAGAGAGAGAGCGATTTTATTGATTTTCTGAGGGTAAGAGAGAGAGACACAGACACAGAGGGAGAGACAATGACAATGATAATGACAAATTCTTTTATTTCGAGGATAATGAATTAGCACCTATGTGCTTTTTTTTACATCCAGTCCCCGCCTGAGAGAGAGAGACAGAGAGAGAGAGAGAGAAGAGAGGAGAGAGAGAGAGGGAGGGGGGGGTAGGAGGGGGAGATAGGACAGCAGGGGTTCTTGGTGCTCAGAGTGGGAGAGGGAAGGAAGGCAGGAAGGAATGGGAGAGATCTGCCACAGGCTCTGTCATCTCCTCCGTTGTCATCTTTTGGTTTTGGTCTTTGTTTCTGTTTGTGTGTTGGGTTGTTTTGTTTTCTTTTATTCGGGGGGGGGGGGGAGGGGGGGGGGTGGGGGGGGGTGTCACATGAAATTTGTCGAGGGAAAAGAACTCTAACTTTTTAAAGTTTCAATCAGTTTCGGTGTCTACAGAAGAGAGTTTGATTTTTCCTCATGGTTATGATAAGTGTGTGTGTGTGTGTGCGTTCATTTATTTATGACAAAATGTTTTCATTCTTTTTCTCTGTGAGCGCGCGCGAGCGCGTGCGTGTGTGTGTGTATGCTCGTGTGCATGCCCATTTATTTATGTAAAAAAGTTGGAAGATACTTGCGTTTCAGGAAAGGGCGTGACTTGATGCAATATCTTATTTATTCTATAGCGTTCACAATGGAGCAAGACAGCAAGACGACAGGTACTGGCGAGAGAAACGTGTTCAAGGGTACGAACTGTTGCTGTCTTAAGAAGCTGATAACTCAGTTACGTCCCTTGAACTGTTTTGGGCCCAATACGCACCGTGGTATAACACACATCTCATTCCTTATTTCACAAACTAATTCAGTGCACGAATTGGCTCCGAAGGGTAGGAACTTTACTATGCCTGCTATATTGCAACAGTTTTGCAAGTGTTTTTGAAAATAACAAAAAACTGTTTGGTTTTTCAAATCATTGAAACTGAACTGACCTCCGTAAATGTGCACACAGTTTTGTGGTAGAAGGATCATGGAAAAGCAATGTTTGTCTGTTTATCAGCAGAGAAAATGGTAGCAGCTGTCTGTTGTCAAATCCATCTGTGCTTAAACACGTTTGGATTTGCTTGCATTTAACTGGCGGGGTGTGATAAAGCGTGTTGCTGTGAGTGGTCAGAGGTAGCATTGTCCAGGACAGATCTCAGGTGTCTGTTAGCCAGCCCACATGCTGGTGGGTAAAGATGTATCGCTCCTTCTTTCTGAAGAAATCGTTCGTGTGTGGCTTCATTGTACAGATGTGGATGATGTCTGCTATGTTTTTTAAAACTGTAGTAAACTTGTGTCTCAAACAGTAAAATGGTATATTGATCAACGTTGAGTCTTGTGTTTGCTTGTGTGTGTGTGTGTGTGTGTGGTGTGTGTGTGTATGTGTGTGTGACAGACAGATAGACAGAGACAGACAAAGAGACAGAGGTAGACTGACAGGAAAAAACAGTTGAATATAGAGACAAGACGGACAGACAGTCAGACAGACAGACAGAGATAAAAACAGAGACAGAGGTAGACACTGAGGCAAAGACAGATGACAAAGAGAGACAAGACAGAGTGGAAGACAACAAGACACATACACACACACAAACACACACGCACACACACACAAAGACATACAGACAGACTGACAGACAGGTAGGTAGACAGAACAACAGAGACAGACTTACAGCTAGACACAAAGTCAGACAGACAGACAGACAGACAGACAGAAAGATATACAGACAGGCACCGGGCGACAGACAAAGAGACAGCCAAAATATAAGGATAGGCAGACCCAAAGACAGAAAGACAGACAGACTGACTAACTGACAAGAGAGAGAGGAGAGAAAGAGAGAGAAGAGAGAGAGAGAGAGAGAGAGAGAGAGAGAGAGAGAAGAGAAGAGAGAGAGAGAGAGAGAGAGAGAGAGAGAAGAGAAGAGAGAGAGTGCAACTGCAAGCATATGTGCATGCACCTCTCTCTCACACACACTCACACACACGCACACACACGCACACACGCACGCGCACACTCACACACATGCACACACACTGTTAATTAAAAAAATTTTAAGCAAGACAGGTGATCACCTGAATCAAAACAGCTGTATATTTCATGTACGTCAGTGTAAAATTAATCAGAATTACAATTACCCTTTGTTACTCTTCACTAGTCGATCTCACCTTCACACACACACACACACACACACACACACACACACACACACCACACACACACACACACACACACACTCACACACATATATCTCTATCGCGTCATGAAATCATGACTAAACAGTTTCTGTTCTCAAAACAAGCAGTAAAGTTCATTTGTTCTAACATCAGCATCTCCCCCCCCCCCCTTCTCTCATAACCCCCCCCCCCCCCCCCCCCCATAAAAAACAAAGCCTCCACACCGCCATACCCCTCAACAGCAACAATAATAACAAAAAACCGGAAGAAAAAAATCACCACCACCACCACCACAAACAATTATACTAACAACAACAAAACCTGAATTTTTTCACCACCAACAACAACCAAAGAAAACCCACACACACACCTTTGCAATAACTGATCATCAGCATCAATGTGAGAGTGTGTGTGTGTGTGTGTGTGTGTGTGTGTGTGTGTTGTGTGTGTGTGTGTGTGTGTGTATGTGTGTGTGTGTGTGTGTGTGTGTGTGCAACTTTCATTAATTTTCAGATAGTACATTGAATAAGCAGTGCCATTGCTTTTTTTTTTCATCAAGCCATCCATCTAAAAAAAATTGTATCAATTGTGTGTGTCTGTCTGTATGTCTATCTGTCTGTGTGTATATGAGCGATTTAAACAGCCAGATTTGTAAGCATAATAATACAAAAGAAGACCCTGTCTCCCTATAATATTAGAATCATTATTTGAATGTGGAAAAACAACGTAGTAACATAACAACCAATCTTCTAAAAAGCTTTACAAATGCAAAGTTAAAAAGCAGTCTCGGTAAGATTGAACCATTCAAACAAACGCTTGTATAAATCTAATCGGTAATCTCTTCAATCATATAGGTACAAAACATACACACACACACACATATACACACATTCGCGCGTGCACGCCCGCTCGCAAACAAGCACTCACATCACATACATACCCATTTTCAGAGAGAGGGAGAGAGAGAGAGACAGACAGACAGACAGAGACAGAGAGAAGGAGACAGAGAAATGTAAACAGAGACAGAGATGAGGGTAGGGGCTGGGGTGTAGGATGGGAGTTTAAAAAGTCTTTAAGAGACAGCTTTGGAAATACGTC
Source organism: Rapana venosa (assembly GCA_028751875.1). Classification (NCBI taxonomy): domain Eukaryota; kingdom Metazoa; phylum Mollusca; class Gastropoda; order Neogastropoda; family Muricidae; genus Rapana; species Rapana venosa. Next base: position 51,805,173 of record CM054160.1, read on the forward strand.
ATAACGTACATATACAGAGCAATTCTTAAACTCATGCGTAACTGCACACACACACACACACACACACACACACCGCACACACAAACTCTCTCTATCTCTCACAAACACACACACACACTCAAACACTTACACACACACACACTTACACACACACACACCATGAACACATAAACACACACAAACACACATCACCACCACTCTCTCTCTCTCTCAGCGCCATCCCCCAAATATAAACTTGGGGGGGGGGGGATAGGGGTTTGGACAGGGTGGAGGGGGGGGGGGGGCAGGGGTGGATTCCTTCCAGCGTCAGTTAATTAAAGGTCAGCAGCTTGAGGCGGGGACTTTTTCTTCTGGCGGATGCAGGGCGTCTGCAGCATGAAGTGGAATAAACTGCCCACCACGATTAATGCGCCGCCCACGTAGAAGGCGAGGTCCACGTCCTTGGTCTTGTCAATGATGGCCCCTGGTCAACAGGGCACAGAGTGGACAGGGGCAGTTAGAGTACGCCTTGGTGATGTGGTGATGTGGGTGATGTGGTGATGTGGTGTGTGGTGATGTGGTGATGTGGGTGGTGTGGTGATGTGGTGTGTGGTGATGTGTGTGATGTGGTGTGGTGATGTGGTGTATGTGGTGATGTGGTGGTGTGGTGATGTGGTGATGTGGTGATGTGGATGTGTGCTGTGGTGATGTGGTGGTGGTGTGTGGTGATGTGGTGCTGTGGTGATGTGGTGTTGGTGATGTGGTGATGTGGTGATGTGGGTGATGGTGGTGGTATGTGGGTGGTGGTGGTTGTGGTGATGTGGTGTGAGTGTGGTGATGTGGTGTGTGGTGTGGTGATGTGGTGATGTGTGGTGGTGTTTTGGGTGATGTGGTGTGGTGGTGTGTGGTGTGTGGTGATGTGGTGGTGTGGTGATGTGGTGATGTGGTGATGTTGGTGTGTGCTGTGTTGGTGGTGCTGTGGTGCTGTGGTGATGTGGTGGGGTGTGTAGTGTGGTGCTGTGGTGCGTGGTGATGTGGTGGTGTGTGGTGGTGATGTGGTGTGATGTGGTGTGGTGTGTGGTATGTGGTGATGTGGGTGTGGATGGTTGTGTGCTGTGGTGTGCTGTGGTGTGGTGCTGGTGTGTGGTGTGTGGTGATGTGGTGCTGTGGTGATGTGGTGCTGTGGTGTGTGGTGTTGGTGCTGTGGTGAGTGGTGATGTGGTGTGTGTGTGTGGTGTGTGGTGCTGTGGTGTGCTGTGGTGATGTGGTGCTGTGGTGATGTGGTGCTGTGTGCTGTGGTGTGGTGTGCTGTGGTGATGTGGTGTGTGTGTGGTGTGTGGTGCTTGTGGTTGTGATGGTGGTGATGTGTGTGTGCTGTGTGGTGTTGTTGTGTGGTGTGTGGTGTGTGGTGCTGTGGTGCTGTGGTGGCTGTGGTGTGTGGTGCTGTGTGTGTGGTGATTGTGTGCTGTGGTGATGTGGTGCTGTGGTGCTGTGGTGTGTGTGTGGTGTGTGGTGTGTGGTGTGTGGTGGTGTGGTTGATGTGGTGCTGTGTGTGTGGTGATGTGGTGTCTGTGGTGATGTGGTGCTGTGGTGCTGTGGTGCTGTGGTGCTGTGAGTGCTGGTGGTGTGTGCTGTGGTGCTGTGGTGACTGTGGTGCTGTGTGTCTGTGTGTTGGTTGTGGTGTGTGGTGGCTGTGGTGATGTGTGCTGTGGTGATGTGGTGATGTGGTGCTGTGGTGTTGTGGTGTGTGTGTGCTGTGGTTGATGTGGTGCTGCTGGTTGCTGTTGCGTGGTGTAGTTGGTGCTGTGGTGTGCTGTGGTGTATGTGGTTGTGGGTGTGGGTGGTGTGGTGTGTGTGGTGCTGGTGATGTGGTGCTGTGGTGTACTGTGGTGATGTGGTGCTGTGGTGCTGTGGTGCTGTGGTGTGTGGTGTGTGTGTGGTGTGTTGGTGTGGTGTGGTGTGGTGTGTGGTGTTGTGTGGGGTTGTGTGGTGTTGTGTTTCTTGTGAAGTGTTGTCTTGTGATTATTATGCTGTATTGTACAGTGTTGTATTGAATTTATGGTGTTGTTGTATTGAATTGCGTTGTGTTGTATTATGTTGTTATGCATTGCATGGTATGGTATGGTGTGGCGTGGTGTGGTGTAGTATGGTGTGGTGTGGTGTGGAGTGGAGTGGTGTGGTGTGGTGCGGTGTGGGGTGGTGTTGTGTTGTATTATGTTGTTATGCATTGCATGGTATGGTATGGTGTGGCGTGGTGTGGTGTAGTATGGTGTGGTGTGGTGTGGAGTGGTGTGGTGTGGTGTGGTGCGGTGTGGGGTGGTGTTGTGTTGTATTGTACTGCATTGCATTGCGTTCCGTTGCGTTACATTGCGTTAGGTTGTATTGTATTGTATTGTATTGTATTGTATTGTATTGTATACCACTTTAAGTCACGGCAGATTTCTCTGTGTGAAATTCGGGCTCTCTCTCCCCGGGGACAGCGTGTCACCACAAGAGCAGCGCCACCTATGATTTATGACCTGTCTTCATGTGTACTGTACTGTACTGTACTGTATTGTACTGTACTGTTCTGTATTGCATTGTACTGTATTGTGTTGTGTTGTGATGTACTGTACTGTATTGTGTTGTGATGTACTGTACTGTATTGTGTTGTGTTGTGATGTACTGTACTGTATTGTGTTGTGTTGTGATGTACTGTACTGTACCGTACTGTATTGTGTTGTACTGTACGGTATTGTATTGTGTTGTGATGTACTGTACTGTACCGTACTGTATTGTGTTGCACTGTGCGGTATTGTATTGTACTGTGTTGTACTGTACTGTATTGCGTTGTGTTGTACTGTACTGCACTGTACCGTACTGTATTGTGTTGTACTGTGCGGTATTGTATTGTACTGTGTACTGCACTGTACCGTACCGTACTGTATTGTATTGTACTGTGATGTACTGCACTGTACCGTACCGTACTGTATTGTATTGTACTGTGTTGTGTTGTGATGTACTGCACTGTACTGTACTGTATTGCATTGTACTGTACTGTATTGTATTGTATTCAAGTTGAAGTCACGGGAGAATTGTCCCTGGGAAATTCAGGCTGCTCTCCCTTGGGAGAGCGCGCCATGACAAGAGCAGCGCCACCATTGCTTTTTTCCTGTCTGCATGTGTATCTGTTTCCCTGTCAGAGTGGCTTTTTTCTATAGAATTTTTCCAGGGACAACTCTCTTGTTGCCATGGGTTCTTTTACGTGTGCTGACTGCGTGTTGCACACGGGACCTCGGTTTATCAAGACTAGCACCCAGACCACCACTCATGGTCTAGGGGATGGGGGGGAAAGTTTTAGATCGCAAACAGGGACGGGTGTCAGAATACTCCATTGTACTGTTACAATACTCCTTTGTATTGTCAGAATATCCTTTGTAATGTCAGAATATCATTTGTATTGTTAGAATACTCCTTTGTATTGTTACCATGCTCCATTGTACTGTTTGAATCCATCGTGTTGCATTTCATCACAGTGTTTTGTTACAATAAAAAAGGTCAAGATGTCCCATAAGGAAAGTTGTCATGGGGGAGGGAAGGGGGCGAGGCATCAAAGACCTCACTTCTCCAGGGGCCGGCATATTGAGGGCGGCGCCCATCTTCTCTCCCTCGCTGCTTTACCTTCCCTGACCCTAAAGAGGACAGGTACCCATCGACAGCTGGTGAACTGG
>CM054160.1:51811361-51823861 GCA_028751875.1 Rapana venosa
ACATTCACAGAGAGACTAAGACAAAAAGATACTGAGAAAGAGAGAAAAGCTGAGACAGACAGACAGACAGACACAGACAGATGACCACTAGCCAGCCAGCCAGCCACACAGACAGAGCGTGAGGTCGACAGAAACAGACAGACAGACAGCCAGCCAGCCAGAGGGCGAACACACTGACCAACACACAGCCCAAAGACTGCGGCCACGACGCAGAGGAGAACGAACTGGTGACAGAAAGGCGTGACGAAGGTGGCCACTCCGCAGATCAACATGGCCACGTTGTTGATCACCAGAGAGTCGATCTTGTTCAGGTTGGCCAGCACTCCCGTCAGCACTCGTCCCACCGTGTTGGAGATGCCTACCCGGACATCGAAATAAAGATTAATTTATGCACGTTAAAGATCCCACGACAAAAATATCATAAATTTCAGCATTTTTCTATTTCTGTGGGTAGCAAAACGTAATACAAAGTGGCTTACTCGCATTATAAAAAACCCAAGGCAACAAAAAGCAGTCTGAAGTCCATAAACATTCAGTGAAAGATGTGTGGTGGAAGAACCACAAAATGATTTACAGGCTAACTGACCTTCTGTATTTGTAAAAGATCCAACGGCAACAATACCATTTTTCGCCCACAAGATCAAATGTTGTTCTGATATTGTTGTTGTTGTTCAGCTTAACTCTCCGACAGAAACTCTGACTCTGCCCTCTGTGTCGTGGAACGAGAGGCCTTTTTTGTTGTTTTACTAATGCTTTGGTCAATCTCCGGTTTTAAGACATTTTGCAATTGCGCCTTTTTCTTTGTCTTCATGTCGGAAAGACGTCTTTGTGACTGCCATGTTGTAAAATACCAATCCCTGAAGTCCCCACACTTTGTAAGTTGTTTGCATGGTCATAATTCATTGTTTATTCATCGGTTCATCATATCTGTCAATGATTTAACACAGTAGTGAACGATAATTAATTGTTCTCATTTGGTTTGTGTTAGCAGCAGACATCTTCCAGTTTAGCAGGCCTACTATTTTCGATATCATGCTACATGCAGCCTCCACTCACTATAGATAAACAAGGTGGTGTGTTTAAAGATTGATCACCTTTCTTTATTTGTCATGCATGAACATCATAATGATGCAGTAGCACTGAGATTAGAAGCCTCGAAGGTTTTAAGGATGTTCTCCTATTAGTGCTTGGCAGAATTACCTGTGAGTGATACTACTGGTAATTTACATATTGTATTGCTCTCTACACGTAACGTTTATTGTGTATTGAACTTCTCTTCAGTTCATCAGCCTTTTGTTCATCACTGAATCAGTCCTAGCTGAGCCCTGTCATATCAGTGTGTCACTATATCAATCTTGTTATTCATTTATGCATCGGACACATACGTGCATTGGAATGTGTGGTTTAGTGGTACAGACTGAAACTTCATAAGATGATAGTTTGGTATGTTAGGCATTTTCACATGTATGCATTTGGCTTATTCTCCTTTCATATTTGATATGTACAACATTTTCACATGTGATGTATGCATTGGGCTTATTCTTGTTTTGTATTTCAGTCACCAATTACTGTCAGTATTATTAGCTGTTCACTTAGACTTCCCTCTGGGGTTTCGTTTCAATTTTTCACCACTACACTACAGCTCCTAGTGGCTCTCTAGCTTTCCATATGGATGGTTTCACATATCTCTGGACCAATAAAGAGTTGTTTAAGGGTGTCACTATCTGCAAGACTCTTCTTTGAACGAAAGGCAGCCCCTGCAAGACTGTCCATGGAATCCGAGGCAGAACACTCTGACTATCTCTCCACACCTGGCAATCACTGTGAGACTGTTAATGAACACTCTGACTATCTCTCCACACCTGGCAATCACTGTGAGACTGTTAATGAACACTCTGACTATCTCTCCACACCTGGCAATCACTGTGAGACTGTTAATGAACACTCTGACTATCTCTCCACACCTGGCAATCACTGTGAGACTGTTAATGAACACTCTGACTATCTCTCCACACCTGGCAATCACTGTGAGACTGTTAATGAACACTCTGACTATCTCTCCACACCTGGCAATCACTGTGAGACTGTTAATGAACACTCTGACTATCTCTCCACACCTGGCAATCACTGTGAGACTGTTAAGAACACATTGGACGAGACGTTTACCTGTATGACAGGTTTACAAAGACCTGATGAATAGGCAGCCATACTCTGACATCACAGGAGTTATGATATTGGTAGCAATACAGTACAACACAAGATAATGCAATACACTTCAATACAACACTAAACATGCCATAATATACATATTCTAAATCGTAAAGAAACGTGGTTTTGAACATGACTTCACATTGTCGCTCAGTGATGTAAACACATAAAGTATTCATATCAAAGAATATCTACATACTAAAAATAACAATTATGCTTCATGAAAGGTGTGTCAATAAACAAAAGCATTCATACAGAAAGTATTTATACTATGTACATATAATTTGGATTATGTTAATAAATAAAACCATCTCTACAGAAATATGGACAAGATACATGAACAGCAAGTTTATCCTTGCGTTGTTGATAGATGAATACAAACACTGATACCAACACTCTACAGTACAAACAACATGCTGACCATAACTGACCAGCACTCCCAGGCTCTCTAGCAATGACGTGTCCCAAGAAGTGGCAGGACAGAGGGGAGGGGAGGGGTGGGGGGGGGGGTGTACTGACCAATGACGGACAGCAGGATGGTGGCCTGGCTCTCCGAGATCCCGTGACTCATGGCTTTCTCGGGCATGAAGACGAAGGGCACGTAGAAGCCCAGCATGGCGAAGATGTTGCCCACCAGGATCAGCAGGAAGGCCTTGTTCTTCATGATGCTCAGGTCCAGCATCTGCAGCAGCGTGTCCCGCGCAGACTCCGGCAAGCAGGAGCACAGAACCCTTTCCGCTTCCGCGTGCATACTGCGCATGCTCAGGGTGCTCTTCCACATGGACTGGTCGGGGATGTGCAGCTTGGTGCCGCTGAGGAAGATGTCGCGGCGCGACACGTTGACGTGGGCCGTGGCCCGCACACGGTTGATCTGCGCGTCCGACAGGCCGATGTAGCTCAGGCCGATGGGCGTCATGGCGGGCTTGGGGTTCTCGGGCACCACCTCCTTGCCCACGCGGCGGAGGTGGATCTTGTCCACCTGGTCCAGCGTGTTGGAGCGCTGCCGCAGCCCCGGCAGGAGGGGAGGCCTGTGCTGGCCGCTGCCGCTGGAGGCGTACAGCACGCTGGGCACCGAGAAGAAGGCGAACTCCTCCCGAGTGCTCTTCCCTGACGGCCGCCCCTCGTCCAGGATCACAATAGGGGGCGGGGGCGACACGGCTTCCGGTTTCGCGGGTATGACGTCACTTCCGTTCTCTTGAGGCGCCTTCATCAGCGGTTCCTGGACTTCCGGTGTGTCGTCCAGGTCTTTGAGCTCGAAGGTGGTGGTCTGGACCTGGGTCACAGAGAGGTCAGGTTAAAAAAGGGGGTGGAGGGAGAGGGGGGGGAGGGGTGTCATGGTTTGAAGCATGGGGTCAGCACGGGTGTGACTCTCGGTCAGTTTGTGTTGTACTGGTCTTGATGAGAGGACATCAGGGAGAACGGGGTGGTTTGCTGAAGGCTGGCTGCTGCAGGCGTGAGCAGTCACCACCTTGCAAACTTTTCAGGGAGGGGGCCAGTTTCATTAAAGGACCTGACAGTCTCGCTACCTCCCCTTCTCTCCTTTATGGTTCCAAACAAACATACACACACACACACACACTCACACACTCACTCACACACGCACGCACGCACGCACGCACACACACATTCACGGTCTGGAAAGACGTGAACTGAAGACAACTGTGTATGTGTTTGTCCGTCGTGTCCGACGATGACCTCCAAATCAGCAGAGGAGGCAGCTGCTGTTTCAGAAATTGGGCAGAAATGTGATTATAGTGGAGATGCCTTGCCCACAGTACATCCCCACTCTCTCGGCCAAGTGGGCATAAGGACAGTCAACGTTGGAGATGTTCTCCAAAGGCCAACTAGCCCTCAGGGCTGCAGCACATAAGGACTGTGCAAGTCAAGCCTCCTAGTCAGAGAGTCATAGTCGATCACTAAAGACTAAGCTGTAAAGTGGAATTCCATGAGTGGGAAAGAAAGCCACTGGTCATACAGCCTCTCACTTTGCTGTTGCCCCCAGCGTCAATGGTTTAATCAAGAACTGTGATAAAGCCCAAGGCACTGATCTTTCTCTCTGTCTTTCCCTGCGCTCTATGGCTCTCTCTCTCCCTCTCATTCTCTCAACACACACAACACACACACAACACACCCTCTTTCACACACAACACACACAACACACTCTCTCTCACACACACACAACACTCTCTCACACACACACAACACACTCTCTCACACACAACACACACACACTCTCACACACAACACACTCTCTCACACATCACACTCTCTCACACAACACACTCTCTCACACACACAACACACACTCTCTCACACACACAACACAACACTCTCTCACGCACACAATACAAACAACACACACAACACACTCTCCTCTCACACAACACACTCTCTCTCACACACACCACACACACCACACACAACACACACACACCACACACACACCACACACAACACACACACACACACACACACCACCACACACACACACCACACACACACACACACACACACCACACAACAACACCACACACACACACACACACAACACACACAACACCCACACAACACACCCACACACACACACACAACACACCACACATACACCACACACACAACACACACCACACAGCTGACCTGACCTGACCTGAGAGAGGGGCAGGGGCCTCATGAGGGCTCCACACACACACCACACACAACACACACCACACACAACACACACACCACACACACAACACACCACACACACCACACACACCACACAGCTGCCCTGACCTGACCTGAGAGAGGGGCAGGGGCCTCATGAGGGCTCCACACACCACGCCGTTCAGCACCAGGCCGGCGATGACCAGCAGGGCGCCCTTGTAGCCCAGCTCCTGCAGCAGGAAGGTGGAGAGCGGCGCCATGACGAACATGCCCACCCCTGACCCGCACACAGCGATGCCCGTGGCCAGCGCGCGCCACTTCTCGAAGTAGTAGCCCACGATCACGATGGCCGGCAGGTACATCATGCCGAACCCGAACCCTGATCACGGGCACACACACACACACAACAGAACACAACAGACAGAGACAGTCACAACACAGTCACACACAGAGTACACACAACACCACACACACACAAGAGCAGAACACCACACACAGTCAACACACACAGACACAACACACACTCACACACACATACAGTCACAACACACAGTCAACACACACAGAGACACACACACACATGCACGAGTCACACACAGACACACACAGTCACACACACACACACACAGACAGAGTCACACACACACAGACAGCACACACAGGCAGAGACACACACACACACACAGACAGAGACACACAGAGTCACACAGTCACAGACACACACACACAGTCACACACACACATACTCACACACACACAGTCACATACACACAGTCAGTCATATGACGGTGGTGGTAGTGGTAGTGGTGGTAGTGGTAGTGGTGGTGGTGGTGGTGGTGATGGTAGGTGGTGGTGGTGGTAGTGGTAGTGGTGATGGTGGTGGAAGTGGTGGTGGTGTTGGTGGTGATGGTGATGGTGCTGGTGTATGGTCGTGTGATGAGATGATGATGATGATGGTGATGACGATAATGATGGTGATGACAGTGACGACGACGACGACGTATGAATGATGATGATGATGTTGTAGCGGCGGTGGCGTGGGGTGGTGGTGGTGATGATGATGATGACGATAACAGGCACATTGAAATAGAGAGAGAGAGAGACAGACAGACAGATAGACAGAGAGAGAGAGAGAAGAGAGAGAGAGAGAGAGAGAGAGAGAGAGAGAGAGAGAGAGAGATCTTCATCTTTTTCAACACCACCACCACCATTACTATCATAACTATCAATACCACTGCCAACATCATCATCATCATCATCATCATTGTCGTCGTCGTCGTCATCATGATCATTACCATCTTTATTCTTTATCACGTCGTCGTCATCATCATCATCATCATCATCATCGTCATCATCATCATCATCATCATCGTCATCGTCATCGTCATCATCATCATCATCATCGTCATCATCATCGTCGTCGTTGTCGTCCTCCTTCTCCTCTTTACCATGACCACAATCAACACCACCACCATCACTATCACCACTATCACCCCCACAGTCATCATCATCGTCATCATCGTCATCATCATCATCACCACCCTCATAATGGCCATCACCCTCACCATCACCACCATCATCATCACCCTCACCATCACCACCACCACCACCACCACCACCACCACCACCATCATCATCATCATCATCTCATCATTATCATTTCCTCCTCCTCCTCACCTCCAATGATGCCGTAAGTGAGGATGAGGATGTGGGCAGAGGGAGCGAAGGCGCTGGCCACGAAGCCCAGAGTGGCGATGACACTGCCGGCCATCGTCACCCGCCGACAGCCGTAGCGATTGGTCAGCGCGCTGACGATAGGTCCTGACACACACACACAGCCATTGGTCCGTTTAGTTCATGTATCTTCTAACAGCTAAAGCGATTGGTCAGCGCGCTGACGATAGGTCCTGCAGCCATTGGTCCGTTTAGTTCATGTATCTTCTAACAGCTAAAGCGATTGGTCAGCGCGCTGACGATAGGTCCTGCAGCCATTGGTTCATTTAGTTCATGTATCTTCTAACAGCTAATGTGATTGGTCAGCGCGCTGACGATAGGTCCTGCAGCCATTGGTTCATTTAGTTCATGTATCTTCTAACAGCTCATGTGATTGGTCAGCGCGCTGACGATAGGTCCTGCAGCCATTGGTTCGTTTAGTTCATGTATCTTCTAACAGCTAAAGCGATTGGTCAGCGCACTGACGATAGGTCCTGACACACACACACAGCCATTGGTTCGTTTAGTTCATGTATCTTCTAACAGCTCATGTGATTGGTCAGCGCGCTGACGATAGTTCCTGCAGCCATTGGTTCGTTTAGTTCATGTATCTTCTAACAGCTAATGTGATTGGTCAGTGCGCTGACGATAGGACCTGACACACACAGCTATTGGTCCATTTAGTACATCATTTTACAGCCGTAATGACTGGTCAGTGCGCCTATAAGGACCTAACGCACACAGCCATTGGTTCATTTACCATATGTATCTTCATACAAACATAATAATTGGTCAGTGCGCTGACATTAGGACCATGACACACATCACCCGTTAATTGGTCCATTAGCCGTCATATCTTCAGAAGTATAATAGCTGGTCAGTAAGCTGACGATAGGACCACACTTACACACACAGCCATTGGCCCATTTACTCCATCCTACGGAAACAGTGATTGGTCTGTCTGCTGACAATAGCACAGAACACATACAGCTATTGGTGTATTCACTACATCTTACAGATCTCTATATAAAATACTTCCTACATGGGTGACCATTCGTGAACATTGGCTTCAGTACAGTCCACCAGTTCATCCAGCTGTAAATGGGTACCTGCCTCTTTAGGGTCAGGGAAGGTAAAGCAGTGAGGGAGAGGAGATGGGCGCGCCTTCAATATGCTGGCCCCTGGAGAAGTTGATGTCTCTTACATCTTGCTCTTCAGTGACCTCATAGGTTTTGAGAACACCTTTACCTTACCAATAAAACGAAGGGTCGGTGCTCTGACGATAAGATCTACGGGCAACAGCCACTGGTTCCTTGACAGTGCATAAGGCTACAGGCTATCTCACTCAGTGCAATCATCATGCTTACTGCATAAGGCTACTGGCTATCTCACTCAGTGCAATCATCCTGCTTACTGCCTCGCCGACCACAAAGGCCACATGGAGACTGTCACCATAAAACTCCGCTGCTACAAACACGGATGAACACACTCAGAGCCACACCAGCTCCTCACCATTCTCCACATCGCATCACTGACAAGGTCAAGGTCAAGGTGTAGGGGTTGGGGATGGGGGGGGGGGGAGACAAGGTCAAGGTTAGAACGGGGACAGAACTCGCACTCTGGCTTTCTCTGCGGGTACGTTTCCTCTTGACCACTGACAGGTCACGTGCACTGACAGTTCACGTGCACTGACAGGTCACGTGCACTGACAGGTCACGTGCACTGACAGGTCACGTGCACTGCTTTCCACGTCACTTCATGCCCCACACCCAGCCCTGAGTCACCTTACCTTGCCCTGCTCTACCTTGCCCTGCTCTACCTTGCCCTGCTCTACCTTGCCCTGCTCTACCTTGCCCTGCTCTACCTTGCCCTGCTCTACCTTGCCCTGCTCTACCTTGCCCTGCTCTACCCTGTCCTGTTCTGCCCTGCCCTGCCCTTCCCCACAACACCACCCTACGTTACCGTTCCCTACCCCATCCCACGCAACACTACCCTACCCTACCCTACCTACCCTACCATATCCCACCCTACCAGGGAAAATGCAAAACATAACTATCAAAACACACAAGTTATTCATTCACACGGAGCAGAGAAAACTCACCAATAATGACGTGACAAGAATCACACACCCACACCACACTCCTTACCCCCGTACCTCTCTCCCCCATCTCCACACCACACCTCACCCTTCCTGACCCCCCACCCCCACCACAAAAATCCCCCCCCTCCCCACCCCCCTTCCGACCTCACCGGCACAGAGGTAGGTGCCCACTTGCAGGGATCCGGCCAGAGCGATGGTGGCTTTAGGCTGCTGGAATACGTCTTCAAAGCTGGGCAGGAAGACGGCGAAGGTGTAGCAGATGCCGTCCACGATGATGTTGGCCAGCAGCGAGGCCACCACGATCATGATCCCCCACCCCCCGTCCGGCGGTTTGGGCAGCACCACCTCCAGAGTGCCCTCCCCTGTGGCGTCCTGGTTATTGGGAGTTGTCTGCCTTGCATTCTTGCTGTCATTGTTAGCCCCCGGCATCTTGGGTTTTGTTTGTTGGCCGAGTTTGGGTTTTGTTTGTTTGGCCGAGTTTGGGTTTTGTTTTTTGGCCGAGTTTGGGTTTTGTTTGTTGGCCGAGTTTGGGTTTTAATTGTTGGCCGAGTTTGGGTTTCGTTTGTTGGCCGAGTTTGGGTTTTGTTTGTTGGCCGAGTTTGGGTTTTGTTTGTTGGCCGAGTTTGGGTTTTAATTGTTGGCCGAGTTTGGGTTTTCTTTGTTGGCCGAGTTTGGGTTTTGTTTGTTGGCCGAGTTTGGGTTTTGTTTGTTGGCCGAGTTTGGGTTTTGTTTGTTGGCCGAGTTTGGGTTTTGTTTGTTGGCCGAGTTTGGGTTTTGTTTGTTGGCCGAGTTTGAGTTTTAATTGTTGGCCGAGTTTGGGGTTTGTTTTCTCTGTGTGTTTCTTGTCCTTCTGTTCTGGCTGCTGGGTTCTTGTTTGGAGGTCTGTGTTGTCTGGCTGGGGATGAAGCGGTCAGGTCACAAGTGGAGGTCAAGGATGTCAAGGACCTAAACGGTCATTCTGGGGTCAGAAAGAGGCTATGGGGGGTTATATTTGGAGTGTCACCATGCCGGTGGAGGTGAGTGACTTGACACAGGGACACAGCGAGCCTTCACGCCAACCTCATGTCATGGATTTCCTACACAGGCTGTCAGCGCTGATCACCAAGAGGTCCTGACTTCTTCCTTCTTACAGCAACCTTGTTGTTGTCGTTGTTTTTATTTGCTGTTGTGCCAAACCATGCAGATTGTCAGATCTACACAGAATCCTTTAGCCACTGAAGAAAGGTCGAGAGTTGTGTGGTTTAAAAAACACACCTGTCCATACAATCAGTCTGTGGTTTAAAAAAAAAACACCTGTCAATACAATGTCTCCTATCTACCTAAGTATCCCTTTCACTCACTGGCTGTCAATTCAGAAACAGGTCTACAGATCTATATGTATTACATCTACTTCAACATTTCTCATCCACATTCCTACTACCCGAAAGCTGCTTCCTTGAAAACAATCTCATGGGAAAAAAAGAATGACGTCAGAATGTCCTGAGTGACGGCACCCTCCTCGTTCTGAGGGAATCCCTTGTGACGTCAACAATGACGTCACCTCAGTCGACTCCCTTCCTCTCTGCAGATGAGTTCTTCCAACAACTGAAAACAGAAAACAAAACAAAATTAAAGAAGTGAAAACACAATAAAACACAAATGCACACAAGAAATGCAAAACACAACAAAACAAAAATTAAAAAAAATTTAAACACAATAAAAAGAACAATAAATGCAAGAGATGAACGCAACAAAATAAACCCAAAAATTGAATCCAAGAAATGGAAAAAAAAACTGAAATAACGATTCAAATGAGCTGAGCAGATAGCTGACATTCCACTGGTGTATCCAGTGTTGCTGTTTGGTGTTAGCTGTGCTGTATGCAGTGTGTGTGTGTGTGTGGATGATGATATCAGTGTGTGTGTGTGTGTGTGTGTGGATGATATCAGTGTGTGTGTGGATGATGATAGCAGTGTGTGTGTGGATGATGATATCAGTGTGTGTGTGGATGATGATATCAGTGTGTGTGTGTGTGGATGATGATAGCAGTGTGTGTGTGTGGATGATGATATCAGTGTGTGTGTGGATGATGATATCAGTGTGTGTGGATGATATCAGTGTGTGTGGATGATGATAGCAGTGTGTGTGTGGATGATGATATCATGTGTGTGTGTGGATGATGATATCAGTGTGTGGATGATGATAACAGTGTGTGTGTGTGGATGATATCAGTGTGTGTGTGGATGATGATATCAGTGTGTGTGTGGATGATGATAGCAGTGTGTGTGTGGATGATGATATCAGTGTGTGTGTGGATGATGATATCAGTGTGTGTGTGGATGATGATATCAGACAGACCACTTCTGTCTAGTCATACAAACACACACACACACACAAAGTCCTTCGGATGAGACGATAAACCGGGGACTAGATGTAAAAATGCACATGAGTGCTTATTCCATTATCCTCGAAATAAAAGATTTAATAATAATAAATGATGATAATAACAATAATAGTAATAAATAGCACATATACCACGTGTGTGTGTGTGTGTGTGCACACGCTATTATGTGCGCGTACAAGTGCGCGTAAAGCTTATGTGCGTGCATGCGTACGTGCGAACGAGCATGTGCTCCCAAAGGGGCAGGTGTTTGCCGTGTGTGGCAGGTGTTTGCCGTGTGTGGCAGGTGTTTGCCGTGTGTGGCAGGTGTTTGCCGTGTGTGTGGCAGGTGTTTGCCGTGTGTGGCAGGTGTTTGCCGTGTGTGTGGCAGGTGCTTGCCGTGTGTGGCAGCACTTCTCTGGAGACTTGCAAGAGCTGGCTGCCGTCAGGACCTGGCTGATGTGACGCCATCACCACACAAGTAGTTGTTGTTGTGTCCTGTTGTCAGCATCGTGGAGTGCAACTAGTTTATCAGAACAACATCTTACAACATGGACAAGCGTTCGTCCCTGTCATAACAGTATCATATATCACCAGGTGATCACCATATAACATCACATAACACTACATACATAATATCATATATATGACATGGTAGTACAATGCATACATATATCGTTATCAGCAGCTTCAAGATGTCAGTCGACAACACTGAAGATGACACCGCCATATTTCATCCACGCTTTATCACCGCTACTTAGCTTCAGTCTATTCAATTCTAGTGCAAACCTTGTTTAGCGTCTTATTCTTGATAATCTACACCCCCCCCCTCCCCTCCCCCAAATCTCTCCTCTGCAAACCACTCAAGCCCCCCCCCCCCCCCACCTCCCTCTCCCCCAGCACACCCGCCACCACCTTCCCCATCAGTCTTTTATTTTCTGTACCTAGATTTCAGCGCTATTCATACGTAATCAGAATACTTCTTCGAAGGTGTACTGTTGTATAATAGATATCGAGAGAGAGAGAGAGAGGGAGAGAGAGGGAGAGAGAGAGAGAGGGAGAGACAGAGAGACAGACAGACAGACAGACAGACAGATACGGAAAGAGATAAATGACAGAGAGATAGAGACAAAGCTATGGCGATGTGAAAGAAAGGTGAGAGGAGGGGATGGGAGGCAGCTTAACAAAACAGCTAACTTTAATCAGTGCGTGTGTACGCGCGTGTACGTTTACGCAGACAGAGATGCACGCATGCATGCACACACACAGAGATCACAGGCGCTGGGACAGGCCAGCACGAACAGGCAGACAGCATCTCCCCAGGCCCCGTGGTTACTCCCTTACAAAACCTGCTGTAACTAAGGGTTCTGCTGTGACAAAGGGTTCTGCTGTGACTAAGGGTTAGGGTTCTGCTGTGACTAAGGGTTCTGCTGTAACTAAAGGGTTCTGCTGTAACTATCTGCTGTAACTAAG
>CM054160.1:51826361-51831361 GCA_028751875.1 Rapana venosa
CTGAAGGTGTCACAAAACCTATTGGGGAGCGAGATGTCAGACACCTCAGCTTCTCCAGGGGCCAGCATAGTGAGGGCGGCGCCAATCTCCTCTCCCTCGCTGCTTTACCTTCCCCGACCCTAAAGAGGGCAGGTACCCATTATTTTACAGCTGGGTGAACTGGGGGACTGTACTGAAGTCAAGGTGCGCAAACGGTCACCCGCCCACTTGGTGACTATGTTCAGTGCTGCTTGACCTTAGCTTGGGGAACGTGAGTGCTCTGACCCCTGGACGAGGGACCACACCATGAGAAGAAGGCCGTTGAAATGGACGATGCAGGAGAGACTGAAGCCTGACCCCAGCTTCAGGCCAGAGACTGGCTGTGACCGCTGGACCACTCTGCCTTCCACAGCAGCCTCTGACTGGACACCGTGACCTCATCATGCAGGAGGTCCATGACCTAAGGGTCAGAGCATAGGTCACAGGGCATTGCCCTCACAGGATGGGACGGGGTACAGCGGTGAAAGTGGCCAGTCCACAGAAAGGGGGGTGGGGGGGTTAGCTCACGCTAAGCTCTGTACTGTTACTGCACTGGTCACTGCATACAAACTGGGAATGAGAGAAAGCGTTACCGGAATAACAGCGAATGTACCCGGGATGATAATGTAGAACATTCCCGTAATAAGAGAGTATACATACCTGTAATGAGAGAGAACATACCAGGAATAAGAGAGAGCATACCCAGAAGGAGAGAGAGAGAGAGAACATAGCCAGAATGAGAGAGAGAGCATACTCAGAGTGAGAGAGAACTCACCCAGAATGAGAGTGAGAGAACACAGCTGGAATTAGAGTGAATGTACCCAGGATGAGAGTGAGAGAACACAGCTGGAATTAGAGTGAATGTACCCAGGATGAGAGTGAGAGAACACAGCTGGAATTAGAGTGAATGTACCCAGGATGAGAGTGAGAGAACACACCCTCAATGAGACAGAACATAGCCAGAATGACAGAGATCACACCTGCAATGAGCAGAACGTACCTGGAATGAGAGAGAATGTATCTGAAATGAGAGAAAACATACCCGGAATGAGAGAGAACATACCCGGAATAAGAGAGAACGTACTCGGAATGAGAGGGAATGTACCCGGAATGAGAGAGAACGTACCCGGAATGAGAGGGAATGTACCCGGAATGAGAGAGAACGTACCCGGAATGAGAGAGAACGTACCCGGAATGAGAGAGAATGTACCCGGAATGAGAGAGAACGTACCCGGAATGAGAGAGAACGTACCCGGAATGAGAGAGAATGTACCCGGAATGAGAGAGAACGTACCCGGAATGAGAGAGAACGTACCCGGAATGAGAGAGAACGTACCCGGAATGAGAGAGAACGTACCCGGAATGAGAGAGAATGTACCCGGAATGAGAGAGAACGTACCCGGAATGAGAGAGAATGTACCCGGAATGAGAGAGAATGTACCCGGAATGAGAGAGAAGCACATAGAAGAATGGAACATGAGACAAGGACACTGGAGGGGGAGTAGGGAGATCGGGGGGGGGGGGGGGGGGGAGGGCGTATAGGAGAGAGTGGAGGACACTGACAAATGGAACACTGGAGAAAGGGATTGTCATGAGAGAGATAGGGAGAGAGAGAGACAGAGAGGCAGACAGACAGACAGACAGACAGACCTAGAGGGAGAGAGAGACAGAGACAGAGGCTGACAAAGACAAAGAAAGAGAGGGGAACTGACAGACAGAGAGTGACAGACAGACAGACAGACAGACAGAGAAAGGCCAGGTTAGTGTGTATCATGACGTAAAATGACATGACAGAGAGAAAGAGAGTGACAGACAGACGGACGGAAAGACAGGCAGACAGACAGACAGAGAAAGGCCAGGGTAGTGTGTGTCATGACAGACAGACAGACAGACAGACAGAGAAAGGCCAGGGTAGTGTGTATCAGGACAGACAGACAGACAGACAGACAGAGAAAGGCCAGGGTAGTGTGTATCAGGACAGACAGACAGACAGACAGACAGACAGAGAAAAGCCAGGTCAGTGTGTGTCAGGTCAGAACTGGATCCCAGGTGAACGAACCCACAAGGAAGTTGACGACACGTACAACCTCAATCAATAGTCAACCTCCTGCCCCACTGACACACTTTCCACAGCTCTTGCCATTGTTTCTTCTGCCCACAAACTGATCTCTGTCTGTCTGTCTCTCTGTCTGTCTGTCTCTCTCTCACACACACGCACACTCAGAGAGACAGAGAGAGAGAGAGAGAGAGAGCAGCTCATGCAATACAAAACAACAACAACAAAACTGTTCCGCCTTTCGGAAAACTAGGTCATGTGTGCCAGTGTCAGCCGCTGACACTACAACTTTACACAACTCATGCACATAGCGATAGGCTGTAAACAAAGAATAGCACATGACCGTTTATTCCATTTTCCTCGACAGAAAAAAGAAGAAAGAAAGAAAAAAGAAAGAAGAAAGAAAGAAAGAAAGAGAGTCGACACCTAGATGTCTACAGGGATCATAGTCCATGAACATTCCAACAGTGTTCCTGTAAATCAATATGTCTGCCTGTCTCTCTCTGTCACGCTCCCTCTGTTTTTTTGTTTTTCTTATTCTTGTATATTTCTATTCTTTTATATGGAGGATAGTGGAATAAGCACTTTTGTGCTTTTTTTACATCTAGTCCACGTCTGTTTGCGGTTTTGTAAATTCTGTCATCTGTTCCCACTGGCACACAATGGCCTACTCTTACGTAAGAGGAACAGGATTTAACGTGTGCGCAAGGTGTTCTGCGTGCGTTCGCACACAGGGCCTCAGTTTATAGTCTCATCCGAAGGACTTTTGGGGAGAGTGGAGTCGGCACTGATGTTAACTCCAGGGGAAAAAATCCTCCTGAACGAGATTCGAACCCGGGTCAGCAGATCACAAGCGCAATGCGTATCATTCCAACCATCAGGCTATCCCCGTGTGTGTCTCTGTGTCTGTGTGTGTTTGTGTGTGAGAGAGAGAGAGAGAGAGAGAGAGAGAGAGAGAGAGAGAGAGAGAGAGAGAGAGAGAGAGAGAGAGCGTGGGCACATAATAATTATGCGCTCGTCCACGCTGCTAAGAAGACAAGTGAGGGTTAGAGGCGCGCCAAAGTCACCACCAGGTCTGTTTGTCCGTCTGTCTGTCTGTCTGTCTGACCGTTTGACTGTCCGAGAACAACTAGCAGTCAGCAACTGTTGACCTTTTGACCTGACCCCGCCCCCTGAGGTCACAGGCCTAGAGTGCATAAATTA
The DNA here is from genome assembly GCA_028751875.1 of Rapana venosa. NCBI lineage: Eukaryota > Metazoa > Mollusca > Gastropoda > Neogastropoda > Muricidae > Rapana > Rapana venosa. Next base: position 51,829,639 of record CM054160.1, read on the forward strand.
TGATTATGTCTAAGACGTCATCTGTGTGTGTGTGTGAGTGCGTGTGTGTGTGTGTGTGTGTGTGTTTGTCAGTCTGTCTGTCCATACTTGTCCCTACTGTCTACTACTATGACATGAACCACAGTAATGTCTTTCACGCCTGACATTGCACACTCACCCAGCCACCTGACATTAACTTCACACACACACACACACATACGCACACACACACACACACACACACAGAGGGCTGGATGTAAAAAAAAAGCATGCGATGCTTAATCTACTACCCTCTGAAAAATAAAATTGTTCACAAACATTGTTCACACACACACGCACACACTTAATAATAATAATAATAATAATAATAATAATAATAATAATAATAATAATAATAATAATAATAATGACAAACGTCGTTTATGCAGGATTACAAGAAAGGACCGGAAACCCAACCCCCACCCCTCCCGGTCATAAAGCACCCAAAGCCTCCCCACCCCACCCCCCTAATACCTCCACTACCACCACCCCACCTCCCCACCCCCCAAACAACAGCAAAGCACAAGACAAGGTCACTGCTGTTAGTGCTGAATGAACTAGCAGCGGGGCGATGTACTAACGTGAGGCCAGGACGCTGCAGCCAATCACCGTCCCTCTTCTGCTGTCAAAAAAACATCACACATGGAGGAGTGGGGAGGGGAGGGGGGGTGAGGGGGGAGGGGGAAGGGGGAGGACGGGGGGGGAGGGGGGGGGGGTGATGTGTTGCTGTCCAGTGCTATGAGGTCAGTCGACAAGAAAGCAGTGGGCATGATGAGACGTGAAGGTGTTTTGGTTGTAAAGTGACTGTTGCAAAGTGGTCGTCGTTGTTGTAAATTGATTGTTATATTGTTGTAAAGTAATTGTTTTTGTTGTAAAAATGGTTGTTGGTGTAAAAGTGGTTGTCGTAAAATAGTTGTTGTTGGAAAGTTGTTGTAGTGTAAAATGGTTGTTATTGTAAAGTGGTTGTTGTCGTAAAATGGTTGTTATTGTTGTAAAGTGGTTGTTGTTGTAAAGTTGTCATAAAGTGGTTGCTGTTGTTGTAAAGTTGTCATAAAGTGGTTGCTGTTGTTGTAAAGTTGTCATAAAGTGGTGGTTGTTGTTGTAAAGTTGTCATAAAGTGGTTTCTGTTGTTGTAAAGTTGTCATTAAGTGAAGAAGCCCAGGTCAGCGGAGATAACTCCTCCTCTCTGGGTCTGCAGACTTCCTGTGGAGACTGACCTCCCTTCCTTCTCCAGGCGGGCTGCTGCCAGACACTGTCAATCTCCAGACACACTGTCAATCTCCAGACACACACTGTCAATCTCCAGACACACACTGTCAATCTCCAGACACACTGTCAATCTCCAGACACACACTGTCAATCTCCAGACACACTGTCAATCTCCAGACACACTGTCAATCTCCAGACACACTGTCAATCTCCAGACACACTGTCAATCTCCAGACACACTGTCAATCTCCAGACACACTGTCAATCTCCAGACACACTGTCAATCTCCAGACACACACTGTCATCAATCTCCAGACACACACTGTCATCAATCTCCAGACACACACTGTCATCAATCTCCAGACAAACCCTGTCAATAATCTCCAGACAAACCCTGTCAATCTCCAGACACACACTGTCATCAATCTCCAGACACACACTGCCGATCTCCAGACACACACTGTCATCAATCTCCAGACAAACCCTGTCAATAATC
>CM054160.1:51836361-51838861 GCA_028751875.1 Rapana venosa
ACACTGCACTCACTACACTGCACTACACTACACTACACTACACTACACTGCACTGCACTGCACTGCACTACACTACACTACACTACACTGCACTGCACTACACTACACTACACTGCACTACACTACACTACACTACACTACACTGCACTACACTACACTGCACTACACTACACTACACTACACTGCACTACACTACACTGCACTACACTACACTACACTACACTGCACTACAATGCACTACACTACACTGCACTACAATGCACTACACTACACTACACTACACTACACTACACTACACTACACTACACTACACTGCACTACACTACACTACACTACACTGCACTACAATGCACTACACTACACTGCACTACAATGCACTACACTACACTACACTGCACTGCACTACACTACACTACACTGCACTACACTACACTACACTACACTACACTACACTACACTACACTACACTGCACTACAATGCACTACACTACACTGCACTACAATGCACTACACTACACTACACTACACTACACTGCACTACAATGCACTACACCACACTGCACTACAATGCACTACACTACACTACACTGCACTACACTGCACTACACTACTCTACTCTACACTACACTACACTACACTACACTGCACTACACTGCACTGCACTGCACTGCACTACACTACTCTACACTACACTACACTACACTACACTGCACTACACTACACTACACTACACTACACTTCACTACACTGCACTACACTACTCTACACTACACTGCACTACACTACACTACACTGCACTGCACTAAATTACACTGCACTATATTACACTACACTGCACTACACTACACTACACTACACAACACTGAACTACACTACACTGCACTAAACTACACTACACTGCATTACACTACACTACACTGCACTACTCTACACAACACTGCACTACACTACTCTACACTACACTGCACTGCACTACACTACTCTACACAACACTGCACTACTCTACACAACACTGCACTACACTACTCTACACAACACTGCGCTACATTTCACTACACTGCACTACACCACATACACCACACCACACCACACCACACTACACTGTAGCCCCTATTCTATCGCCAACACAAAAGAACGTGGCCGACAGTTGCCTACTTCTATACTTATAGCACTGTTTCCTCCTGACCTCTGTCTGACTCTGTCTGTCTGTCTGTCTGTCTGTCTGTCTGTCTGTCTGTCTGTCTGTCTGTCTGTCTCTCTCTCTCTCTCTCTCTCTCTCTCTCTCTCTCTCTCTCTCTCTCTCTCTCTCTCTCTTCGGTCATAGTTAAATTTTCATATCCATATGGTACACTAGAATAAGGAAGGTACGAAATCTGTGTGTGTGTGTGTGTGCGTGTATGCATGCGTGCGTAGTGAATGCGTGTTTGTGTGTGTATGTGAATATGTGTGTGCACGTGCGTGCGTGCTCGGATGAGTCACCCACGATCTGATAGCCTATTAATCGAGTCATTAATACAGGCAGGGCACCAATCTGCTCAAAAAGAAGAAAAAAGAAATAATAAAGCCGGTGTGTCCTTGTTGTAGTTGTTGTTGTACAGCAGATGTTACAGCAGCTTTAACTAACCTCCTCTATATTCTGCATCCCTTGACAAACTGCTCCACAACACTGCTCACTGCACATATCACACACACACACACACACACACACACACACACACATGCACACATACCTGCACACACACACCTGCACACACATGCACACACACACATGCACACACACACACATGCACACACACACGCGAACACACCTACACAGATACACCTACACACACGAATGCGCACACACACACACACACACCTACACACATTGACACACACCTACACACATTCATACACACACACTCACACACTCAGATATATTATGTGCATGTACAGATCACACACACATATAGGTCACACACATACACTCGCACATACACACTCACACCACACACACACACACACACACACACACACACACACACACACGCGCGCGCGCGCACGCGCGCGCGCGCGCGCGCACGCACAGAGGAGAGAGGGGGTCGGATAAAAAAGGGGTGGGGAGGGGGGAGATAGGGGGGTGTGGTTTACTCAGGGTGAGGTGTACTGTGGGGTGTGTGGTTTATCAGCGCTGTTCTGTCCACAGTCTTACACCATCCGCTCTACCCTCGTGTGTGTGTGTGTGTGTGTGTGTGTGTGTGTGTGTGTGTGTGTGTGTGTTGTGTGTGTGGGGAGTGTGTGTGTGTGTGTGTGTGTCTGTGTGTGTGTCTGTGTGTAGGTGTGTGTGGGGTGTGTGGTTTATCAGCGCTGTTCTGTCCACAGTCTTACACCATCCGCTCTACCCTCGTGTGTGTGTGTGTGTGTGTGTGTGTGTGTGGTGTGTGTGTGTGTGTGTGTGTGTGTGTGAGTGTGTATGTGTGTGTAGGTGTTTCTGTGTGTGTGTGTGTGTGTGTGTATGTGT
>CM054160.1:51846361-51858861 GCA_028751875.1 Rapana venosa
CAAACTCAGTCAAGCGTGTCACATGCACACATAGAGCAGTTACCTGTCATCGGTTGAGTCAGTGATCCCTCGTGACAGACTGACAGACAGACTTACAGACAGACAGACTGTCAGACTGACAGACAGACAGACAGACAGACAGGCTGACTGACAAACACATTGACAGACTGACAGACAGATAGACTGACTAACAGACAGACAGACGGACTAACTGAATGACAGACAGACAGACTGACAGACAGACTTGCACAGACAGACAGCCCCATTGACAGACACAGACAGACAGATTGACAGACAGTCAGGCTGATAGACAGACAAACAGGCTGACTGACAGACACGTGGACAGACAGACAGACAGACAGGGTGAATGACAGACTTACAGAGTAACTGAAAGCCAATCAGCCAACCAGACAGACAGACGGACAGACTGTCAGAGTAACTAACAGCCAGTCAGACAGCAGACAGATTGACAGACGATTGGACTGACAGACTGACAGACAGACATACAGACAGACAGATGTAACAGAGCGTGTCACTAAATGCTGCACCTGGTGTCATGATTAGGTCACTTGTGGTATTGAATACTGGAGTTTCAGAGAGCGAGAGAGAGAGAGAGAGAGAGAGAGAGAGAGAGAGAGAGAGAGAGAGACAGACAGACAGACAGACAGACAGACAGACAGACAGCAGGCAGACAGACAGACAGACAGAGAGAGAGAGAGAGAGGGAGGTAAGAGAAATGATAGACGGCAGTAGTAACAGAGAGGGGGTGGAGACACAGAGACAGACAGACAGGCAGGCAGGCAGACAGACAGACAGGCAGACAGACAGGCAGGCAGGCAGTCAGAGACATACTGAGAGACAGTTACTTTCGAAAAGCGTGTTTTCTATTCTATACCCCTCCCACCGGTGTGGTGTAGTGTGTGAGAATGTGTTGTGAGAGATGTGTGTGTGTGTGTTAGTGTGTAGTGTGTCAGAAGAGAGAGAGAGAGAGAGAGAGAGAGAGAGAGAAGAGCGTGTATGTGTTGTGTAGTGTGTACGATAGAAGACGAGTTTTACTATCTCAACACGAGAAATGTACACACGAGCAGCACGAACGTTACATGACACTATATGTGTAGATAAGAATAAGAATGGATATACGAATGAATAGTGAATACGTGAAGTCTTACTTACCAGAGAAACAGGAGCTAAAGAATCACACAACACAATACACACACACGTTACATACTACAGACATACACACAGAACATACAGTACACTACAACCACAACACATAACAACACACACCACATACACAGACACACACAATAACACACACATACACCACTACAAATACACACACAGGACACAACAACACAACACACACAACAAACACATACACACTACACAACACACATCACAACAGACACACACACACACTCACATACACACACACACAATACAAACACACACACACATAACACACACACACAACACACCACATACACAACATACACACACACACAACACATACAACACACACACACAACACACACACACACACATACACAACATCACACAACACAACATACACACACATACACACAATACACTCACATACACACATACACACAACAACACATACACACACACACATACACACATACACACTACATACACACTACACACAATACACACACATACACACATACACACTACACACACCACATCCACAACACACATACACATCACATACACCTACAAAACATACACACTCACATACACCACATCACATCACACATACACACAACAACACATACACACTCATACCAATACACCACATACACACACATACACACACAAATACACACACATACACACTCACATACACACATACACACTCACACTACATACACCATACACACATACACACACATACAAAATACACACACAACATACACACAACACACACATACACACATACACATACACACACATACACACACATACACACACACATACACACAGAGTGATACAGACATGACTGTGCAAGTGTCAACAGTAAGTGCACAGAGCGTACTGATGTGTTCCAAAGTCAAGTCAAGTCAAGTCAAGTCAAGAACACCCATAATCATACCATGAAGGGCAATTGCACGGTACTGCCTTGACTGACACAGAGTATGGTAATAATCCTTAATGAGGAAAAACAGGAAACCACTAAGACTGATATCTTTTGAAACACACACACACACACACACACACACACACACACACACACACACACACACACACACACACACATTTTAACACAGTTATAAGTAAGTCTGTATGTTGTTATGCGAAACATTTGGTACTGCCTTGAAACAGTGTCCATTGCTATTCTCCTCTAAAAGAGAGAGAGAGAGAGAGAGAGAGAGAGAGAGAGAGAGAGAGAGAGAGAGAGAGAGAGAGAGAGAGAGAGAGAGACACACACAGACACACAGACACACAGAGTGTGTGTGTGTTCATAAAACTGAATGAGGATAGTAATCTAGTTGTAATGAAGTTTCACTTTCTCATTACTTGTGTATTTCTTTTTGTTGGTGGTTGTTGTTTTTTTTAGCAAGTGAAAAGTGACGTCTTCATGTTTCTGAAAACAACAATACCAACATTATTATGTTACATGCTTCAGTATTCATGTCATTTTCTGATACCAACAGCAACAGCAGTATATTAAATGCTTCTGTATTATTGACAACAACAACAGCAACAACAACAGTATGTTATATGCTTCAGTATTCATTTCATTTTCTGATAACAACAACAATAACAGTATGTTATATGCTTCAGTATCCACGTCTTCATCCTTCTGACAACAGCAACAACAACAGCATGTTACATGCTTCAGAATTCATTTCATTTTTCTGACAACAACAACAATAACAACAACAGTATGTTACATGTTTAACTAGTCATGGTTTCATCTTTCTAACAACAACAACCATATGTTTCATGCTCCTCCCCCCAAACACAGGTAAATCTCTTTCTCCATGCTATGGTGCATGGTATAATTATAACTATAATTATAGGCAGAACAGCTTTAAACATGTGTTGTACCCTTACATATAATTATACTCACCTCTCTCTCTCTCTCTCTCTCTCTCTCTCTCTCTCTCTCTCTCTCTCTCTCTCTCTCTCTCCTCTCTTGTCTATGTGTGTTTGTGTATGTGTGTGTGTGTGTGTTTATTTATTCTTTTATTTTAAGGATAATGGAATAAGCACTCCAGTCTTTTTTTCATCCAGTCCCCGTGTGTACGCAGTTTTGTACATTTTGTCATTCGTTCCCACCGGCACACAATGGCCTACTCATCCGAAAAGCGGAACGGGTTTTAACGTGTGTGTGTGTATGTGAGAGAGAGACAGAGACAGACAGACAGACTAGACAGACAGACAAAGAGAAACAAACAGAGCCAAACACAGACAGACAGACAGAGAGACAAACAAACTGAGCCAAACAAACAGACAAACACAGACAGACAGACAGAGTGTATTTATACAAGGAACAAGAGACGGAGCAGATACCAACACGCACACAGATGTACTTCTACCTTCTTTCTCTCAGCACGTCACTCAGTCGCCCCCTCCTCCACTTTGGCTGCACAACAACACCAACAACAACAACAGCAACAAGAAGACGGGAAAAAACTGCGTCTTGTGTGACGGACGACTGAGTCAGTGACTGAAGTGGCAGAAACAAACTTGTCGAGTTCACAGGCTGCACACGCCAGCAGCAACAAAGTACACCACACCACACCACCACCACCACCACCACTACAAGAGGAGTAAGTCACAGCCCAGCCCAGTGTCTAACTATCTCTGCTGCTTTAGTGCATAAATCAGCTTCGCTTCAATTGGTACATAAAAAGGGGGAGATAAAAATATATAAAAAAAAAACTGCTGACGATAGGCTAGGGGATGGGTGCAGTTGGCGGAGGGGTTCTGCCTCTTGCGAAGTCAACACTCTTTTATCTTTGCCTTGCTTCCAAGACACACACACACAGAGAGAGATAGAGAGGGAGAGACTGACTGTACAAGAACACTAACTAACAAGACCACACGCTGCACAATCCTCGCATCTATCTCCACCCCCAACACCTCACTCTCTCTCTCTCTCTCTCTCTCTCGCTCTCTCTCTCTCGCTCTCGCTCGCTCTCTCACCTCACCCACACCAGCTAGATCTAGCCAGCGCCTCAACTTCAGGTCCCCTTATTACCAGCTGACAGGCAGATATTCGAAATCTGACCTCTCGTATTTGCATAGCTTGCAAGGTCAAGGCCATTTGCTTGCCTGCTTTTCTTTTGACGACCTTTGGTCGGGTTATTCACACTCAATGGCGCATCCAGCCTTTTTGGCGAATGTGTGTGTGTGTGAGAAAGAGAGAGAGAGAAGGAGGGAAGGAGGGAGAGAGATAGAGGGAAGGAGAGAGAGCTAGAGGAGAGGGGGAGAGAGAGAGAGAGAGAGAGAGAGAGAGAGAATAACTGAGGAATGCTACAGCATACAGATGTGCTCTGGTTTTTCATGTGTGTGGGTGAGAGAGAGAGAGACAATGACAAGACAAATTCTTTTATTTCGAGGATAATGAATAAGCACTCATGTGCTTTTTTACATCCAGTCCCCGCCTGTAGGGATACATCTTAATAATAACCCAACACTTATACACTCTCACAGTAGAAGAAAGGAGAAGAGAGAGAGAGAGAGAGAGAGAGGGAGAGAGAGAAGAGAGAGAGTGGGGAGTATGTGGATGTAGTAGATGTGTCGGCGCAGTGGTGTGTGTGTGAGAGAGAGAGAGAATGACAGCAATTCAGTGTGTGTGAGTGTTAGTGCTGTGTGTTTGCTAATGCATCAGCCCTACAGATGGTCTGGTTTTTCGTGTGAGAGAGAGAGCGAGAGATAGAGAGAGAGAGCAAGAGAGAAGGAGAGAGAGAGAGAGAGAAAATAGAGGAATGCTAAGGCAACAGCATACAGATGTGCTCTGGTTTTTGTCGTGAGAGGAGAGAGAGAGAGGAGAGTAGGAGAGAGAGAGAGAGGAGAGACGAGAGAGAGAGGAGAGAGAAAAATACTGAGATGCTAAGGCAACAGCATACGATGGCTCTTATTTTTCGTGAGAGAGAGAGAGAGAGAGAGGAGAGAGAGAGAGAGAGAGAAGAGAGAGAGAGAGAGAGAGAGAGAGAATAACTGAGGAATGCTAAGGCACACAGCATACAGAGTGCTCTGGTTTTTCGTAGAGAGAGAGAGGAGGAGAGAGAGAGAGAGAGAGAGAGAGGAGAGGAAAGAAGATGAGAGGGAGAGAGAGAGAGAGAGAGAGAGAGAGAGAGAGAGAGCGAGAGAGAGAGAGAGAGAGAGAGAGAGAGAATGACTGAGGAATGCTAGGGCACACAGCATGCAGATGTGCTCTTGATGTTCCTGATAGGGGTTGAGAAAGCCCAGAGCAAGGGAAGGGAAGATAACCGACATCGGGCAAAGTTCTGATTTTTACCCTGACACTTCCACAACATAATTATTGCCCTTCATGGGATGATTAGAGTGTTTGTGACTTGACTTGACTTGACTAGATGTGCTCTTCTGGAGAATCAATCATCCACTTGCAGTGAATGAATGAAGGAAGGAAAGGAAAGAAGGAAGGAAGGAAGGAAGAAAATTTCTTACTTCACGACACATTGGTGTCGCTGGATTATAATATTTAATATTATAATCCAGCGACACCATGGGGGAACAGGAACTGAGATGTACAACTGGGAACAAACTGCAAGGTCAAACTAACCTGGTGATTACCAGTTGTAACCCACGTGGAGGGGGGCGGGGAGAGGTGGAGGCAGTGACAACTGACATCCTTTGTTTTGTTGAAGCTGAAACTAGACGTGGACAACATTAAACTGGACGTGGGCAACATTAAACTAGACGTGGACAACATTAAACTAGACGTGGACAACATTAAACTAGACGTGGGCAACATTAAACTAGACGTGGACAACATTAAACTAGACGTGGGCAACATTAACTAGACGGGACAAATTAAACTAGATGAACTTAAAGACGTGGGCAACATTAAACTAAAACGTGGACAACATTAAACTAGACTGGCAACTTTAAAAAATAGACGTGGACAACATTAAACTAGACGTGGACAACATTAAACTAGACGTGGACAACATTAACTAGACGTGGACAACATTAAACTGGACGTGGACAACATTAAACTAGACGTGGGCAACATTAAACTAGACGTGGACAACATTAAACTAGACGTGGGCAACATTAAACTAGACGTGGACAACATTTTAAACTAGACGGGAACAAACTGTTCCTTTAAAACGGGACCTTCACTGGCCTTAAAACAAATCAACAACAAACGTACACATTAACTGAAATTTACAACTGCGTGGAAACATTGGTGAAATTAACTGTGGAAACTGCTTTAAATTGCCCTGTGAAAGTGTTTTTAAAGGGGGACTGGTTTTGAAATAACCCATTAAATTAAAATTCCCTGTGTGAAATGACATTGTTGTGAAATTGACAATGTTGGAAAGTTGAAATTGTTGGAAAGTGACATTTTTTGTGAAAGTGAGCATTGAAATTGATACTGTTGTGAAAGTGACATTGTTGTGAAAGTGACAATGTTGTGAAAGTGACATTGTTGTGAAATTGACATGGTTGTGGAACTTGCATTGTTGTGAAACTGAACATTGAAATTGACAATGTTGTGAAACTGACATTGTTGTGAAATTGACATTGTTGTGAAACTGAACATTTGGAAATTAAACATTGAAATTGACATTTGTGAAATGACATTGTTAATGAAATGACATGTTGTGAAATTGACATGGTTGGGGAACTGCTTTGTTTGAAACTGAACATTGAAATTAAACATGTGTGAAACTGACACGGTGGAAAAACTGACGGGTTGTGAAACTAAACATAAAATTGGGGGAAACTGAAAAATTGAAACTGACACGGTTGTGAAACTAAACAGGTTGTGAAACTGACACTGTTGTGAAACTGACAGGTTGTGAAACTGACAGGGTTGTGAAACTGAACATGGTTGGGGGAAACTGACAGTTGTGAAACTGACATTTTTTAAAATTAAACATTGAAACTCCCCGGTTGTGAAACTGAAGGGGGGGGGAAAACTGACTTTTTTGAAATTTTCATGTTTAAACAAACATTGAAAAGAAGGTTTGAAACTGACAGGTTGTAAACTGACAGGGTTGTGAACTGAACTTGAAAGACAGTTTTGAAACTAAAAATGTTTAAAAAACATTGAAACTGAAAAGTTGTGAAAGAAGGTTGTGAAATGCATGTTTTAAAAACTGACCATGTTGTAAACTGAATGGTTGGAAACTGAACTTTTGAAACTGACCGGTTGTGAAACTGACATGTTGTGAAATAAACTTGAACCTAAATTTGTTGTGAAACTGACATTTTGAAACTGACAGGGTTTGAAACTGACCTGTTTGAAACTGACATTTTGTGAAACTGCCCGTTTAAAAACGTTTAAAAAATAAATTTTTGGAAAAAAAATTTTGAAATTGACACGTTGTGAAAGTAAAAGCGGAATTGATACGGGAAAACTGCCCATTTTCTGCAGACTTTGTCCCAAGATGGCATCCAGCCTGCCCCTCCCCCCCCTCCACCCCACCCCTACTAACTCTTCAACACCTTCAACAACAACAACAAACAAACAACACAGAGACGCAGGGCAAACAAACAGACAGGCAGTCAGTACATCATCAGACAGACAATTAAACAGACAGACTAACAGACAGTCAAACAGACAAACATACAGGCAGACAGACAAACATACATACAGACTAAAAGACAGACAAACATACAGACTGACAGACAGACAAACAGACAGACAGACTTAAAGACAGGCAAACAAACGAACGGGAGAAGCCCACAGCTGCATTGTGTGTGCATAAGAAGCACACAGAGAGAATTGTGTGTCTATGTGTGTATGTGTGTGTGTGTGTGTGTGGGGGGGGGGGGATGTGTATGTGTATGTTGTGTGTGTGTGGGGGGGGGTGTATGTGTGTATATGTGGTGTGTGTGGGGGGGGGGATGTGTATGTGTGTATGTGTATGTGTGTATGTATGTGTGTGTGTGTGTGGGGGGGGATGTGTATGTGTGTCTGTGTGTATGTGTGTGTTGTTGTGTGTGGGGGGGGATGTGTATGTGTGTCTGTGTGTATGTATGTGTGTGTGGGGGGGGGGGGGGTGTATGTGTGTTAGTGTGTGTGTGGGGGGGGGGGGGGGGAGTGTGTATGTGTGTATGGGTGTGTATGTGTGTGTGTATATGTGTTTGTGGGGATGTGTATGTGTGTGTGTATATGTGTTTGTGGGGTGTGTATGTGTGTGTGTATATGTGTTTGTGGGGATGTGTTGTGTGTGTGTATATGTGTTTGTGGGGATGTGTATGTGTGTGTGTATGTGTTTGTGGGGAGTGTATGTGTGTGTGTTAGTGTTTGTGGGGATGTGTATGTGTGTGTGTGTATTGTTATGTGGGATGTGTGTATGTGTGTGTGTTATGTGTTTGTGGGGATGTGATGTGTGGTGTGTATGTGTTTGTGGGGATGTGTATGTGTGTGTGTATGGTTTGTGGGGATGTGTATTGTGGGTGTATGTGTTTGTAGGGATGTGTATGTGTGTATGTGTGGGGGGGAGGTGTATGTGTGTATGTGTTGTCATTATGTGTTAGGGTATGTGTATGTGTTGTATATGTGTTTGTGGGGATGTGTATGTGTGTTGTGTGTATGGGTGTTGTGTGTGTGTCATGTGTGTATATTATGTGTTTGTATGGTGTGTATGTGTGTATGTGTGTGTGTATATTGTTTGTGGGGATGTGTGTATGTGTGTGTATATGTGTTTGTGGGGATGTGTATGTGTGTATGTGTGTATGGTGTGTATTGTGTGTTATGTGTGTCTAATTTATGTGTTTGTATGGGTGTGTATGTGTGTATGTGTGTGTATATGTGTTTGTTGGGGATGTGTGTATGTGTGTATGTGTATGTGTTTGTGGGGAGGTGTATGTGTGTATGTGGTATGTGTGTATATGTGTTGGGGGGGAGTGTGTATGTGTGTATGGTGTGTAATGTGTTTGTGGGATGTGTGTATGTGTGTGTTGTATATGTGTTTGTTGGGTGTGTGTGTATGTGTGTGTGTTGTAGAGCGAGGTCGCGGTGTATCAGCCAGGCTCTCCCTCTGTCTCTCCCTCTCTTTTATAAATGTGTTAAAAAATTTATATTTGTCTCTCTGTTTCTCTGTCTCTCTCGCCCCCTCCATCTTCTCTGTCATCTATGTCTGTCTGTCGTTGTCCTCGTCTTCTCTTCTGTCTCTCACTCTGTCTCTGTCTCTCGCTTGTTCTATCCTCTGTCTCTCTGTCTGTCTGTTCTCCTCGTCTCTCACTCTGTCTCTTTCTTCACTCTCCGTGTCTCTTGTCCTCTATGTCTGTCTGTCTGCTGTCTGTCTGTTTCTGTCTGTCTTTCCTCTCTCTCTCTCTCTCTCTTCTCTCTCTCTCCGTGTCTCATCTCTCTGTCTGTCTATGTCTTCGTCTATCTGTCTTCTGTCTGTCTCTCTCACTCTCTCTCTCTCTCTCTCTCTCTCTCTCTATCCGTGTCTCTCCCGTGCCTCTCATTGTCTGTCTGTCTGTCTGTCGTCGTCTGTCTCTGTCTGTCTCTCTCTCTCTCCTCTCCTCTCTCTCTCTCTCTCTTCTCTCTCTCCCTGTTCATCCTCTCGTGTCTCTCTGTGTGTGTCTGTCTGTCTGTCAGTTCTCGTCCTCTCTCTCCCTCTCTCCGTGCTCCTCGTCTCCTCTGTCTGTCTCTCTTTCTCCTCTATCTCCCTCTCTCTCTCTCTCTCTCTCTCTCTCCTCTCTCTCTCTCTCTCCGTGTCTCTCTCCGTGTCTTCCTCCTCTCTTCCTCTCTCCCTCTCCCTCTTCTCCCCGCCTCACTTCTCCTCTCTCACTCTCTCTCCCCTCTCTCTCCCTCTCTCTCTCCGTGTCTCTCTCTGTGTCTGTCTCGTCCTGTCTGTCTGTCTGTCTGTCTCTCTCTCTCTCTCTCTCTCTCTCTCTCTCTCCTCTCCTCTTCTCTCTCTCTCTCTCTCTTTCTCTCTCTCTCTCTCTCTTCTGTCTCTCTCTGTGTCTCTCTCTTTCTCTCTCCTTTCGTCTTCCTCTCCTGTCTTCTCTTCTGTCTCTTCTGTGTATCTCTCTGTGCTTGTCTGTCTTCTCTCTCTCTCTCTCTCTCTCTCTCTCGGTCTCTCTCCGTGTCTCTCTCTGTGTCTCTCTCTGTGTCTGTCTGTCCCCTCTTCTTCTCTTCTCTTTTCCCTCCTGTCTCTCTGTCTGTCTGTCTTCTCTCTCCTCCTCTCTTCTCTCTCCTCTCTCTCTCTCTCTCTCTCTCTTCCGTGTCCTCTCTCTGTGTCTGCTCCTCTTTCTGTCTGTCTGGTCTGTCTGTCTGTCTGTTCTCTCTCTGCTCTTCTCTCTCTCTCTCTCTCATTCTCCTCTCTCTCTCTCTCTCTCTCTCCCTCTCTCTCTCCGTTGTCTCTCTCTGTGTCTGTCTGTCTGTCTGTCTGTCTGTCTCTCTCTCTCTCTCTCTCTCCCTTCTCCCCCTCTCTTTCTCCCTCTCTCTCTCCCTCTCTCTCTCTCCGTGTCTCTCTCTGTCTCTCTCTCTCTCCCTCTCTTTCTCCCTCTCCTTCTCTCTTCTTCCCGTGTCTCTCTGCTGTGTCTTCTCTCTTTCTCCCCTCTCTCTCTCTCTCTCTCTCCTCTTCTTCTCTCTCTCTCCTCTCTTCTCTTCTTCTCCGTGTCTCTCTCTGTGTTGTCTCTCTCTCTCCTTGCACTACAGGGGAGTACGGGGAGTAAAAGAACAGCATCATTATGTCATTATGTCCAATCCTCCTCAAGTCCCTGACATATGACGTCATCAGCAATATCTACATTCTACCCCCCAACCACCAAAAATAAAGTTGACCACTGCTTAATTAAGAAAAAAAATATGCCGAGTTCATTCAAGTAGGCAAGCTGGTTGTGTGTGTTTATGTGTGTGTGTGTGTGCGTGCGTGCGTGCGTGTGTGCGTGTGTGGTGCGTGCGTGTGGGTGTGTGTGTGTGTGTGCGTGCGTGTGTGTGTGTGTGTGAAAGGGAAGATATCTATCTGGTTTTCAAAAATAGAGCAAATAGTAATGACGTCACGCCTCACCCCTGACTTCTAGGAGGTTGGCATCATACGTGATAATATGTGAGCTGTTATGATAAGAAAACAAACACAACAACACAATAGACACACAAGCGTAGGAGTTGGGATACGTCACACCCTAGACCTGGCTGTTAGGGGGGGGGGGGTGAGATCAGGGAAATGAGGGGTTTAAACACGTGAAGCAGGCGGGATGTTCTGAACTCTTGAGAGGATGTTCTGACTTGAAGAGAGAGGGGATGTTCTGAAACATCTGTGAGAGAGGGATGTTCTGAAAGCATCTATGAAGAGAGGGGATGTTCTGAAACATCTATGAAGAGGAGGAATGAGAGATGTTCGAAACATCTATCTTCTGATTGATTGAATCACCTGCAACTACACGGCTGTCATGTTATCAGCACTGAACCTCTGAAACTGCTACTTCTTCTTCTACAGACCGCACGCGCGCGCGCACACACACACACACACACATACACACTCGCACACACGTGTGGCACACACACACACACAAACACAAACACAGACACACAACAAGACCACACAAACACACACACACACAACAGACACACACACACACAAACACAACAACAACACACAGACACACACACACACAACACACACACACACAAACACACAGACACACACAAACACACATACACACACCACACACGACGACACAAACACACACACACACACACCACACACACACACACACACACAGATAGACATAGACACACACACACACACAGAAGCAAAGACAGAGATGGAGTATAAGTTTACATCTAATCCCCGTGTGTATGCGGTTTTGTAAATTTTGTCATCTGTTCCCATTGGCACCCAATCGCCTACTCTTACGAAAAGCGGAACAGGATTTAACGTGTGCACAAGATGTTCTGCGTTGGTTCGCTCACAGAGCCTCGGTTTATAGTCTCATATGTGTGTGTATGCGTGCATACGTGTGGTGTGTGCGTGCGTCAGTGCGTGCGTGTTGGGCGTGTGTGTGTGTGTGTGTGTGTGTGTGTGTGTGTGTGTGTGTGTGTGTGTGTGTGTAAAGCTAATAGTGTAACATGATAACTGGTCTTTGTAAACGGTGTAAGGGCTGGGGGTGGGGGTTACTGTTCTCTGTACTGTCCACACCAACAGTCCCTGCCTGCCTGTCTGCCTGCCTGCCTGCTTGCCTGCCTGTCTTTTAGCCTGCCTGCCTGCCTGCCTGAGAGAGACAGAGAGAGACAGGGAGAGACAGAGAGAGACAGAGAGACAGAGAGACAGAGACAGACACTACACACACTAACACACACACAACAGACA
>CM054160.1:51863861-51868861 GCA_028751875.1 Rapana venosa
CTTGGATGGGTGACCGTTTGCGTGCCTTGGCTTTAGTACGGTCCCCCAGTTCACCCAGCTGTAAATGGGTATCTGCCCTCTTTAGGGTTAGGGAAGGTAAAGCAGGGAGGGAGAGGAGATGGGCGCGCCCTCAATATGCTGGCCCCTGGAGAAGTGAGGTCTCTGACGCCTCGCTCCCCTACGACCACATGTGTTATGGAACACCTTTACTTCTTACCTTCGTTCTGAGGACGTCTCCTTATTTTCTGACATCACTGAGCCAAGTTCTTAACTTCCATCTTAACCTACTACAGATCTCTAACTTTCCATCTTAACCTACAGATCTCT
The DNA here is from genome assembly GCA_028751875.1 of Rapana venosa. Classification (NCBI taxonomy): domain Eukaryota; kingdom Metazoa; phylum Mollusca; class Gastropoda; order Neogastropoda; family Muricidae; genus Rapana; species Rapana venosa. The sequence continues at coordinate 51,864,189 of CM054160.1, forward strand.
AACTTTCCATCTTAACCTACTACAGATCTCTAACTTTCCATCTTAACCTACTACAGATCTCTAACTTTCCATCTTAACCTACTACAGATCTCTAACTTTCCATCTTAACCTTCTACAGATCTCTAACTTTCCATCTTAACCTTCTACAGATCTCTAACTTTCCATCTTAACCTACTACAGATCTCTAACTTTCCATCTTAACCTACTACAGATCTCTAACTTTCCATCTTAACCTACTACATATCTCCAACTTTCCATCTTTACCTGCTACAGATCTCCAACTTTCCATCTTAACCTACTATAGATCTCTAACTTTCCATCTTTACCTGCTACAGATCTCTAACCTTGGGCAGCTACAGAATGGCTACACACCCACCCCACGGCTGTCTCCACGGCAGGTGTGCTTGCATCTGTACTTGGTCGTCGTCAAACGCTCAGACTACTGTAATTCTATTCTTCTATTCTATCTGTCCCGTAGTCTGACGACCGTGGGGGCACCCTCAAAGACTCCACAACCAGTTCCCTCCATTCCTCTCTCTGTTCTGCCTTTTTCAGGGTTTTGTTGAGTTCTAGGCCTGTCCATTCGCTGATGTTATCCTCCCAGCTCTTCCTTGGTCTGCCTCTTCTTCTTCCTCCTTGGACAGTGCCTTGTAAAATTGTCTTTGCAAGTCCTTTGGATCTTGTGACATGCCCGTACCATTTAAGTTTACGCTTTTTCACGATCGTTAGAAGGTTCTCATAGGGTCCAATGGTTTGCTGGATTCTGTTATGCACGCTTTCGTTGCTTATGTGGTCTTTGTAGGAGATGCCAAGGAGTCTCCGAAAGCACCTCATTTCCACCGCCTGTACTCTTCTCTCCAAATCTGCAGTCAGGGTCCATGATTCACAGGCATACAGAAATATGGATATGACAAGGAAGCGCATTAGTCTGATCTTGGAGATAAGTGAGATATTTTTATCTTTCCAGATGGTGTTTAGTTTTGACAGTGCTGTTATTGTCTGTGCAGTCCTGCATACTACTTCTGGCTTGGATCCCTGGTCTGACACAATGGCTCCCAGGTACTTGAAGCTTTGAACTGTTTCCAGCTTCTGGTCATTAACCCTGATATCAGTGCTAATGCCGTTGGTGTTATTAGTCATCAGTTTGGTCTTCTCTGTTAGTCACTTAACATGACTTCACCCAGCTGTAAATGGGTACCTGCATGACTTGGCTCTTCTTGAACAGTTTGGTCTTATGAACTTGAACAGTTTGGTCTTATGAACTTGAACAGTTTGGTCTTATGAACTTGAACAGTTTGGTCTTATGAACTTGAACAGTTTGGTCTTATGAACTTGAACAGTTTGGTCTTATGAACTTGAACAGTTTGGACTTCTCTATTAGTCATCAGTTTGGTTAAATTTGACCTCGAGAAGCTGAAGGACCCAGAGGTAGTAGAAATTTTTCAAGCAAGGATAGGTGGAAAGTTTGCAGCACTCACTGTGATAGACTCAGACATAGATACACTGACGAATAGTTTCAATACAGCAGTGACTGAAACAGCAAGCGAGCTTTTTGGCAAACACCGACCAGTCAAAAAACCATGGGTCACACCTAACATCCTACAACTATGCGACAAGCGTAGAGAGTTGAAGAAAAAGAAAAATGAAACAAAAGAAAGAGCAGAACAATATAGGGCAGTCAACAAAAGAATCAGGAAGTCCATGACGGAGGCAAAAGAGAAATGGATCGGTGAACAGTGCCAAGACATTGAAGAGAACATCAAGAAAAACAATAGCAAGAAAGCATATCAGCTGGTGAAAGACCTGACTAGCACAAAACAGGGAAAAGGTTTAACAATCCAAGACAAAAATGGGAAGTGCCTCACTGACGACCAGGATATTCTGAACAGATGGACAGAATACTGCTCCGACCTGTATAACTATAGAACCGCAGGAGATCCAGAAGTCCTTAATGTACCCGCAAGCAAAGACACAGACAGTCACCCTATCCTCCGAGAAGAAGTGGAAACAGCAGTCAGATCGCTGAAAAAGGGGAAGTCAGCAGGGGCTGACAACATTCCAGCTGAGTTGGTTCAAGCTGGAGGGGAAGCCATGATCAGCGCCCTACTAAGAATCTGCAACAAGATCTGGCAGACAGGAAAATGGCCAACACCATGGACACAGTCACTCATCATCACCCTCCCCAAGAAAGGAAATCTACAACAATGCCATAATTACCGCACAATCAGCCTCATATGCCACCCAAGCAAGGTCATGCTGCAGATAATATTGAATAGACTGAAGCCACAAGCAGAGACCATCATTGCTGAGGAACAAGCAGGTTTCAGAGCAGGGCGCAGCACAACAGAACAGATATTCAACCTCAGAATACTATGTGAGCGGTACCTTCAACATCAACAAGACCTTTACCATGTATTTATCGATTTTAAGAAGGCATTTAACAGGGTGTGGCATGCAGCTTTGTGGGCAACCATGAATTTGTACAGCATCAATGCAAACCTGATCAGAGTCATCAAACAGCTGTACAGCGAGGCCACCAGTGCAGTGTACTACAACAACAACATTGGACAATGGTTTCGAACAACAGTTGGAGTAAGGCAGGGCTGTCTACTCTCACCCACTCTTTTCAACAACTTCCTTGAGAGAATCATGGCTGATGCACTGGAACATCATGAAGGATCAGTCAGCATTGGTGGCAGAACGATCACAAACCTCCGCTTCGCAGATGACATTGATGGAATAGCAGGATCAGAAAAAGAGCTTGCCAGCCTAACAGAACACCTGAATAAGGCCTCCAAAACATACAGCATGGAATCAGTGAAGAGAAGACCAAACTGGTGACTACTGTAATTAGTTATATTTATATATTTATGTAAGGGAGAGAAAGAAAGAGAGAGAGAGAGGAGAGAGAGAGAGAGAGAGAGAGAGAGAGAGAGAGAGAGATGCGGTGTGTAATAATAGGTACTTTGGTATGACTGCCGGCGTGTCTAAATCACCATGTAGTAAATAGGCATTAAACAAAACAAAAAACCAAAAACGCCCAGACAGCTGCTGATATTGTGGTGTGGCAAAACTGCCTTCCACTGACCTTGAGGGTCTGACAGTCAGGACCGGCACATGGGATTCCGCATGAGAGAGAACTGGTCACTTTTAAGGGTTTGTTTCTGTGCAAAAGGGGCAGGAGCATGGTCCAACTAGGCGTAAAGTAGACAAGAAGGAGATGACAGGAAAATAGGAACCAGGCAGAAACAAAGAGAGGGATAGAATAGAGGGGAGTTCGCGCACGAGATTTCCTGAAGGTGGGGACGGTACTTGCACTGACAGGCTCCAGCATCTTCACGGAGGAAGCGTGTATGCCGGGGTAAGTGTGTGTGTGTGTGTGTGTGTGTGGAGGGGGGGGGGGGGGGGGGGTTAGGCGTGCTACAGCACCAGTCAGCAGGCTCCTGGCACTGGCAGGATTTCTGCAGGCCGATTTCTGGCAGCACCGTCACTGCTCCAGCACAGGCGCGCATGAAAGCATGGCTATATTCATTTCCTCAGACATTTCCGCCTGTTCTATTTTCTGCCAGTTTTATGTCAAGTTCTATATCACTGACTTACGCCATCATCAATCTCCTCCGTGTGATTCTATAATATTATCACTCTGTCTATATACAGCGCTGGATTACCGAAAGACGTGTTGCGTGCCTGTGGCGTAGCGGGTCTGTGACGTAGCGAGTGCCTCCCTCACCTAGTTTTTTGTATTTTTTTTTGCTTTCTTCTGCGCAGCAACTCAACATCTCTGTAGACCTGGTGCCGGGGAAGGAAGGAAGGAAGGAAGGAAGGAAGGAGGGAAGGAAGGAAGGAAGGAAGGAAGGAGGGAAGGAAGGAAGGAAGGAGGGAAGGAAGGAAGGAAGGAAGGCGGGAAGGAAGGAAGGAAGGAAGGAAGGAAGGAGGGAAGAAAGAAGGAAGAAAGGAAGGAAGGCAGAGGGAAGGAAGGAAGGCAGGAAGGAAGGAAGGCAGGAAGGAAGGAAGGAAGGCAGGGAGGGAAGGAAGGAAGGAAGGAAGGAAGGAAGGGAGGAAGGAATGAAGGAAGGAAGGCTCTGCTCTGCTCCTCCATTCACACAACACAACCGCCGCTGCTTCGACCTGAAGACACACCCCTCTCCAGGGGAAGTAATCCTCCCCCTTTTTTTTATTCAGAGCAGAATACTGCTACCCCCACTTTCATTCTAAGGAGAGAAAATCAAACACTCCACTCTATGATAACCCACTCACACAGGCCTACTCTCCCCAAATCCTACATTCAGGACAACCATGGACCTCAGTGCCCTTCAAAAACAGCGGCACACGCCCCAGGGTCACCAGATTTTGCCATCTCTTCATTCTTTTTGTCAGTTTTGTCATCCGTTCCCACCGGCACACAATGGCCTACTCTTCCAAAAAGCGGAACAGGTTTTAACCTGCGCGCAAGATGTTCTGCGTGCGTTCGCACACGGGACCTCGGTTTATAGTCTCATCCGAAGGACTTTTAGGGAGAGTGGAGTCTGCACTGATGTTAACTCCAGAGGGAAAATATCCCCCTTGAACGAGAATCGAACCCGGGTCAGCGTATGCCCCCGTTTGTTCGCTATGTAGGTAGCCGTATTCCAGTGTCGGGGACGATGTCTGAACAGGACAGCAGCCTGCACGCC
>CM054160.1:51873861-51876361 GCA_028751875.1 Rapana venosa
CTGTGGGTGACTGCCGCTGTCAACACAGCGCTGAGGCTCCTTGCAATCCTCCAGTCCCCCACCCCCACCACCGCTCTCAATGCTAGTGGGGATTGTGTTGTTGTTTGTGTGGGGGTTTTTTCTTTAAGGGGGGTGGGGGGTGGGGGGTATTGAGCTTAATGCTCTGGTTCGCCTTTTTTCCCAGTCATATTTCTTGTGCTACGTTGTACATAATTATCAGGGTTTCAAATCCTGCGTTTCGGCAAGTCAATCACCCTGGTTGAAATAATTATGTGTTGTAAAAAATAAACAACAACAACCCCGCAACAACAACAAGATCTCTGCAGCAGAGATCTATGATGGATTGAACAGGGCGACTTGAGCCCTTAACCTGAGCGCTATGGCTTCAGTGCATTATGTATGAACCCACAGCAACAACAGAATAAGTGCATTATGTATGAACCCACAGCAACAACAAACTAAGTGCATTATGCATGAACCCACAGCAACAACAGACTAAGTGCATTATGTATGAACCCACAGCAACAACAGACTAAGTGCATTATGCATGAACCCACAGCAACAACAGACTAAGTGCATTATGCATGAACCCACAGCAACAACAGACTAAGTGCATTATGCATGAACCCACAGCAACAACAGACTAAGTGCATTATGCATGAACCCACAGCAACAACAGACTAAGTGCATTATGCATGAACCCACAGCAACAACAGACTAAGTGCGTTATGCATGAACCCACAGCAACAACAGACTAAGTGCGTTATGCATGAACCCACAGCAACAACAGACTAAGTGCGTTATGTATGAACCCACAGCAACAACAGACTAAGTGCGTTATGTATGAACCCACAGCAACAACAGACTAAGTGCGTTATGTATGAACCCACAGCAACAACAGACTAAGTGCGTTATGTATGAACCCACAGCAACAACAGACTAAGTGCGTTATGTATGAACCCACAGCAACAACAGACTAAGTGCGTTATGTATGAACCCACAGCAACAACAGACTAAGTGCGTTATGTATGAACCCACAGCAACAACAGACTAAGTGCGTTATGTATGAACCCACAGCAACAACAGACTAAGTGCATTATGCATGAACCCACAGCAACAACAGACTAAGTGCATTATGCATGAACCCACAGCAAACAACAGACTAAGTGCGTTATGCATGAACCACAGCAACACAGACTAAGTGCGTTATGTATGAACCCACAGCAACAACAGACTAAGTGCGTTATGTATGAACCCACAGCAACAACAGACTAAGTGCGTTATGTATGAACCCACAGCAACACAGACTAAGTGCGTTATGTATGAACCCACAGCAACAACAGACTAAGTGCGTTATGTATGAACCCACGCAACACAGACTAAGTGCGTTATGTATGAACCCACAGCAACAACAGACTAAGTGCGTTATGTATGAACCCACAGCAACAACAGACTAAGTGCGTTATGTATGAACCCACAGCAACAACAGACTAAGTGCGTTATGCATGAACCCACAGCAACAACAGACTAAGTGCGTTATGTATGAACCCACAGCAACAACAGACTGAAGTGAAATGCCAGCCAGCTTGGCCCTGAACACGAGACAGCTACTTCAGCCCACAAGCCACATGCTATGAACGCGCTGCAGTGCTGACTCCCAGCTGCTGTTCGCCTCTTGCTTTTTTTCTTGTTTAATTTCTTGGAGAGTGGAGTCGGCACTGATGTTAACTCCAGAAGAAAAACCTCTTGAACGAGAATGGAACCGGGATCAGCAGATCACGAATACATGATCCCTGTAACCACCAGGCTGTCCAGTCCCCAATACGGTGCATCCAATCATCTTCTGTTGGCCTCTTCACTAAACCCCGAGGTCAAACAGCGGTGCGCAATGCTCGCCTAGCCAACAACCGCTGGGGGAGAGACCTCAGCTTATGGAGAGGGCAGGAGGGGGAGGTGGTACCCACTTCCTCTCCCTCCACCCCCCCATCCCCCCAACCCTTAGAGGGGTCAGGGACCACTGACTGCTAGAAAACTGATCCACTGGACTCCCCACAATCCTGTTCACCAGATGACCTTCCAGGCAGGATCCCTGACAACACTGGCTGAGGAGACGACATGACGTCAGCAGCGCATCATGACGTCAGAGAGCCACACACCGGACCAGCCACTGACCTTGACTTGCTGCCACCATCCAGGATCGTCATGACCACGGCTAGTTTCTGACCACACCATTCTGACCACACCATTCTGACCACACCATTCTGTCCACATTTCGTTCCGGGCAAGACCTCCCCCTGAACCTGACAGCAATTTGTCCCTGGAATACCACATGTTCCTCTGCTGCTGTCAGTGTCGATACAGTCTCTGTCTATGTTTGAGCTTCTTTGTTGTCTGTTATTACGGTATCACTGTCAGTGTCAATACAGTTTGTTCATAGTGTGTGTGTGTGTGTGTGTGTGTGTGTGTGTGTGTGTGTGTGTGTGTGTGTGTGTGTGTGTGT
>CM054160.1:51881361-51883861 GCA_028751875.1 Rapana venosa
CATTTCATACCACTTTTAAGTCACGGCAGATTTCTCTCCGTGAAATTCGGGCTGCTCTCCCCGGGGAGAGCGGGAGAACGCGTCGCCACTTAGCGCTGCGCCACCCTTTCACCTTTTTTTTTTTTTTCAGGAGAAACGAACGAGACAGGGCATGGTCATAATTCTGGGTGACCTCCAGGCTGTTAACTTGAACAACAACAACAACAACAACAAACAACAACAGAAAAGAAACAAGAAAGAAGAGGAAAGTTAGATAGAGAGAAAGGTGAACAACCCAAACAAAACAACAAAAGAAAGAAATTAAGACAGACAGACGGACAGACGGAAAGACAGAAAGAAAGATGAACCCAAACAAAACAACAACAAGAAATAAAGAAAGAAAGAAAGACAGACAGAAAGACAGAAAAGATAGAGAGAAAGGTGAAAAACCCACACAAAACAAGCGCGCTACAATCTTTCAAATTCGTTTTCTTTTGTTGGTAAAGCACATTTATACATTATTATGTTAGCAGGCCAAAGATAAGATAAAAAACGGAAAGCTAAACAGTTTAATGCCATTTTTCCGGTGCCATAAAATCACGTTTGTTTTCTACTTCCTGCTTAGGTCATCCTCAACTCATGACGTCACAGGTCAGGGCAGTGACCTCAAAGAAGTGTGTGTGTATGAGTGTGTGTGTGAGTGAGTGTGTGTTGTGTGTGAGTGTGTGTGTGTGAGTGTGTGCGTGTGAGTGTGTGTGTGAGTGTGTGTGAGAGTGTGTGTGTGAGTGTGTGTGTGAGTGTGTGTGTGTGTGTGTGTGTGTGTGTGTGTGTGTGAGTGTGTGAGTGTGTGTGTGTGAGTGTGTGTGAGTGTGTGTGTAAGTGTGTGTGTGAATGTGAGTGTGTGTGTGTGTGAGTGTGTGAGAGTGTGTGTGAGTGTGTGTGTGAGTGTGTGTGAGAGAGATCGAGCGACAGACAGACAAACAAACAGACAGGTTTTCAAAAAGTGTGTGCGTGCCAGGGTGTGATTATGCGTGTGTTTGTGTGCGTGCGTGATTGTGTCTGTGTGTGTTGATCATGCAATCAGAGAGCGGTTGCCTCAAAGACAGGGAGAAACACCAGTTGCACACACACATACAAACACAACACAAATACACACACATACACACACACATACACACCACACACATACACACCACACACATAACACACAACTACACATACACCACCACATACAACATACACACCACCACATAACAACACATCACACACACACAATACACAAACACAACACACATACACACCACACACATATACACACATACACACCACACACATACACACCACACACATATACACACAACACACACACAATACACACCACACACATAACACACACCACACATACACACCACACACATACACACATCACACTCACACAACACCACAAAACACACACATCCACAACATACACCACAACATAACACTACACACATACATACACACATACACAACATCACACACCCCACCACACACACACACACACACAACTACACACATACAATACAAAACACATACACACATACATCACACACACACACACATACATACAACACACATACATAACAACCCCAACATACCATACACACACATACATACACACACATACATACACACATACATACACACATACCACAACACACACATACACACATACATACACACATATATACACACATACATACACAATACACACACATACACACCACACACATACATACACATACACACCACACACATACATACACACCACACACACATACACACACATACACACACATACACACACACACACATACATACACACATACACACACATACACACATATACACACACATACACCACACACACACACACCACACCACATAACACACAACACACACCACACACACGCACACACAACACACACAACACACACACACACACAACACACACACACAACAAACACACGTACACACAACACACATACACAACACACACACACCACACCACACACCCAATTATTGTTATTGTTATTGTTACACCCACACACCACACACGCCACACCACACACACACAACACACACAACACACACACAACACACATACACACAACACACACAACACACACATACACACACACACCACACACACACACACACACACACACACCACACACCACACACACACAAACACACACATACACCAAACACACACACAGCACACACACAACAAACACACACACAACACACACACAACACACACTCACACACAACACACACACACTCACACACACAACACACACACACCACACACACACTCACACACACCACACACACAACAAACACACATACACACAACACACACACTATAAACTATGAAAACAAAACTCATAAGAAGACGTATTGTAAATTTCGCACAAGCTGTCACAATTTAATGATAGAGAAAGGGAGGCACCAAAATATATCTACAGCGCTATATAAA
>CM054160.1:51886361-51891361 GCA_028751875.1 Rapana venosa
TCTTTACATATAGTCCCCGTGTGTAAGCGGTCTTGTAAATTTTGTCATCTGTTTCCACCGGCACACAATGGCCTACTCTTCCGAAAAGCGGAACAGGATTTAACGTGTGCGCAAGATGTTCTGCATGCGTTCGAACACGGGGCCTCGGTTTATAGTCTCATCCGAAGGACTTTGACATTCAGTTGGATTTTGTCATCAATGGAGACTGGTAGCCTTTGAAGGACATGAACGCCTACAACAGAACTGCCGTTGTTTACTGGACATCTGCCAGGAAAAAAAGGTAATAACAACAACAAAAAAGAATAGGGGCTCGAGGGTGTGGGGGAGGGGGGTGTGGAGTGGGGGGAGGGTGTCAATGGCGCCCCTGTTCTCACCCACAAAGACAAGTCCGCATCTCACACGACAGTCCTCAATTTCTCACACGACAGTCCTCAATTTCTCACACGACAGTCCTCAATTTCTCACACGACAGTCCTCAATTTCTCACACGACAGTCCTCAATTTCTCACACGACAGTCCTCAATTTCTCACACGACAGTCCTCAATTTCGCACACGACAGTCCTCAATTTCTCACACGACAGTCCTCAATTTCTCACACGACAGTCCTCAATAGCTCGCAAGACATTCCTCAATTTCTCACAAGACATTCCTCAATATCTCGCAAGACATTCCTCAATTTCTCACAAGACATTCCTCAATTTCTCACAAGACAGTCCTCAATTTCTCGACAGACAGTCCTCAATTTCTCACACGACAGTCCTCAATCTCTCACAAGACATTCCTCAATTTCTCGCAAGACATTCCTCAATTTCTCGCAAGACATTTCCTCAATTTCTCGTAAGACAGTCCTCAATATCTCGCAAGACAGTCCTCAATATCTCGCAAGACATTCCTCAATTTCTCACACGACAGTCCTCCACTTTTCTGCTGGCATTGGTCAGTACATGGCATGGCACTGCTCAGTATATCACATGGCATGGCACTGCTCAGTATATCACATGGCATGGCACTGCTCAGTATATCACATGGCATGGCACTGCTCAGTATATCACGTGGCATGGCACTGCTCAGTATATCACGTGGCATGGCACTGCTCAGTATATCACATGGCATGGCACTGCTCAGTATATCACATGGCATGGCACTGCTCAGTATATCACATGGCATGGCACTGCTCAGTATATCACATGGCATGGCACTGCTCAGTATATCACATGGCATGGCACTGCTCAGTATATCACATGGCATGGCACTGCTCAGTATATCACATGGCATGGCACTGCTCAGTGTGTTGCACGATAGCCTCCATGTGTCTCAAGATGTTTCTCAGTATATCATCCACTAGCAGTAAGTAGTAGTCCTCACTTGTGCATCCGTCCACCAGATATACCACACACAGCATGTCTGTGTGTATTGCATGATGCTGTCCAATGTACTCCCTGGTATTTCTGAGTATATCACACAGTACGTCTGTGTGTATTGCATGATGCTGTCCAATGTACTCCCTGGTATTTCTGAGTATATCACACAGTACGTCTGTGTGTATTGCATGATGCTGTCCAATGTACTCCCTGGTATTTCCTAGTATATCACACAGTATGTCTGTGTGTATTGCATGATGCTGTCCAATATGTTCCCTGATATTTCTGAGTATAATGCTCAGACTGTAAAACTGGCTAAAACAAAACACAAAGAAACATGGCGGGTTTTCAGGTCTGAAACTTGTGCGTCACTGACTGTGCTGCTCCTGACAGCTTCCATACATAGTCCACAGGACTGACGTTCCTTGTTTCAGTCTGTTCTGTTTACAGTTCAGCCAACCGCCAGGGCTGTTGTAGAGCTGTTGTAGAGCTGTTGTAGAGCTGTTGTAGAGCTGTTATAGAGCTGTTATAGAGCTGTTATAGAGCTGTTGTACAGCTGTTGTAGAGCTGTTATAGAGCTGTTATAGAGCTGTTATAGAGCTGTTGTACAGCTGTTGTAGAGCTGTTGTACAGCTGTTGTAGAGCTGTTGTAGAGCTGTTATAGAGCTGTTATAGAGCTGTTATAGAGCTGTTGTACAGCTGTTGTAGAGCTGTTATAGAGCTGTTGTACAGCTGTTGTAGAGCTGTTATAGAGCTGTTATACAGCTGTTGTAGAGCTGTTGTACAGCTGTTGTAAAGCTGTTATAGAGCTGTTGTACAGCTGTTGTACAGCTGTTATAGAGCTGTTGTACAGCTGTTGTACAGCTGTTGTACAGCTGTTGTACAGCTGTTGTAGAGCTGTTGTAGAGCTGTTATAGAGCTGTTGTACAGCTGTTGTACAGCTGTTGTAGAGCTGTTGTACAGCTGTTGTAGAGCTGTTGTACAGCTGTTGTAGAGCTGTTGTAGAGCTGTTGTACAGCTGTTATAGCTGTTATAGAGCTGGTATAGAGCTGTTGTACAGCTGTTGTAGAGCTGTTATAGAGCTGTTGTACAGCTGTTGTACAGCTGTTGTACAGCTGTTGTACAGCTGTTGTACAGCTGTTGTACATCTGTTGCAGAGCTGTTATAGAGCTGTTGTAGAGCTGTTGTACAGCTGTTATAGAGCTGTTGTACAGCTGTTGTAGAGCTGTTATAGAGCTGTTGTACAGCTGTTGTACAGCTGTTGTACAGCTGTTGTAGAGCTGTTGTAGAGCTGTTGTACAGCTGTTGTACAGCTGTTGTAGAGCTGTTGTACAGCTGTTGTAGAGCTGTTATAGAGCTGTTATAGAGCTGTTGTACAGCTGTTGTAGAGCTGTTATAGAGCTGTTGTACAGCTGTTGTACAGCTGTTGTACAGCTGTTGTAGAGCTGTTATAGAGCTGTTATAGAGCTGTTGTAGAGCTGTTGTAGAGCTGTTGTACAGCTGTTGTACAGCTGTTGTAAAGCTGAAGGACGGGAGAACTAACACAGCGTGAGTGTCCACAGACAGAACAACTTCACACATAAAGGACGACAACTTCTTCACACGTCAAGGACGATAACTTCTTCACACGTCAAGAAGGATAACTTCACACGTAAAGGGCGATAACTTCTTCACACGTAAAGGACGATAACTTCTGCACACGTAAAGAACGATAACTTCTTCACACGTAAAGGGCGATAACTTCACACGTAAAGGACGATAACTTCACACTAAAGAACGATAACTTCACACGTAAAGGACGATAACTGCACACGTAAAGGACGACAACTTCACACGTAAAGGACGATAACTGCACACGTAAAGGACGACAACTTCACACGTAAAGGACGATAACTTCACACATAAAGGACGATAACTGCACACGTAAAGGACGATAACTTCTTCACACGTAAAGGACGATAACTTCACACGTAAAGGACGACAACTTCACACGTAAAGGACGATAACTTCACACGTAAAGGACGATAACTTCACACGCAAAGGACGACAACTTCACACGTAAAGGACGATAACTTCACACGTAAAGGACGATAACTTCTTCACACGTAAAGGACGATAACTTCACACGTAAAGGACGATAACTTCACACGTAAAGGACGATAACTTCTTCACACGTAAAGGACGATAACTTCTTCACACGTAAAGGACGATAACTTCTTCACACGTAAAGGACGATAACTTCTTCACACGTAAAGGACGATAACTTCACACGTAAAGGACGATAACTTCTTCACACTAAAGGACAGGCGCTCCATCACTTCCCCTTGATCAGTAAGCCCTCAGAGCCAACACGCAGAAAGAGTGGTACCCACCCCTCTTCCTCCCTGTCTCCCAATCCCCTCCCCCTCTCCTGCCCCCCCCCCCCCCCCCCACTACAGAGAGCAGCTACCTCTTGACAGTCGCGCTGGGACACTAGGACACCCACACCAAGGACACAGACAACAGTCAGTTTGGTGGCCACTGGAGCACAATGCCAGGTCACTCTATCACCACCACCACCACCACCACCACCACCACCACCACCACCGCCACCACCACCACCACCACAACACCACCACCACCACCACCACCACAACCACCGCCACCACCACCACCACCACCACCACCACCCTTTGGAGAAAAAACAAACACAAAACCCAAGCGGGTAAAGCCGACACCCTGTTATCTCCCGTACAGGCGGCACACTCACCACAGGACAGGAGAGGAGAGGTGAGGTGAGGAGAGGAGAGGAGAGGTGAGGTGAGGACAGGTGAGGTGAGGTGAGGGGAGGTGAGGTGAGGTGAGGAGAGGAGAGGTGAGGAGAGGTGAGGTGAGGGGAGGTGAGGTGAGGTGAGGTGAGGGGAGGTGAGGTGAGGTGAGGAGAGGAGAGGAGAGGAGAGTTGAGGTGAGGTGAGGAGAGGAGAGGAGAGGTGGGGTGGAGAGAGGGCGGCTACCTACAGTCCTCCCACAGGTATTACACAGCAGGGCAGAACCAGGCCGGGTCCCAGGTCCGGGCTAGGACTACCTGCCTGTGTACAGGTCCACACCTGCCTATGTACAGGTCCACACCTGCCTGTGTACAGGTCCACACCTGCCTGTGTACAGGTCCACACCTGCCTGTGTACAGGTCCACACCTGCCTGTGTACAGGTCCACACCTGCCTATGTACAGGTCCACACCTGCCTGTGTACAGGTCCACACCTGCCTGTGTACAGGTCCACACCTGCCTGACCTACCCCCCCCCCCCCTCCCAGCACTAAGGGGACTGTACTGGTGTCGCAAGTAAACAGCGGGGAAGAGTTGTTGTTGTCTGCCCCTGACGTGTCATGGCGGGTGTTGAGTAATAAGGGTCTACCCATAGCTGACCCGTAGTAGGGGTATACTGGACTCTCTCTCTCTCTCTGGAGTGGTATACTGTGTGTGTGTGTGTGTGTGTGTTGTGTGTGTGTGTGTGTGTGTGTGTGTGTGTGTGTGTGTGTGTGTATGTGTGTGTGTGTGTGGATTGGAATACTGTGTGTGTGTGTGTGTGTGTGTGTGGATTGGTATACTCTGTGTGTGTGTGTGTGTGTGTGTGTGTGTGTGTGTGTGTGTGTGTGTGT
>CM054160.1:51898861-51903861 GCA_028751875.1 Rapana venosa
ATAGTAATGTCGCTATGACATCTTATAAGTGGGGAAGGGGGGGGGGGAGGAGGGAGGGGTAAAGCTAAGGGGAGATGAGAGAGAGACAGAGAGAGAGAGAGATGAGAGAGAGAGAGAGAGAGAGACAGAGAGAGAGAGAGAGAGAGAGAGAGAGAGAGAGAGAGAGAGAGGAGAGAGAGAGAGAGAGAGCAGAGAGAGAGAGACAGAGAGACAGAGAGAGAGAGAGAGAGAGAGAGACAGAGAGAGAGAGACAGAGAGACAGAGAGAGAGAGAGAGAGAGAGGAGAGGAGCAGAGAAGAGAGAGAGAGAGACGTGACACAGGACTGCACTCTTGTGTGGTACCATGCAGTGCAGGGGGCTGTGGCCTGTACAATGACAATTAGGATACCACAGCCAGGGTCGTCACACACACATACGCACACACACTAACACACACACTCACACGCGCACGAACGCACGTACTCACGCACACACACATGGGCACACACACACGCATCTACGCACGCACGCACGCACCCACAGAGAGATAAACAGACAGACAGAGACAGACAGACAGACAGAGACAGACAGACAGACAGAGAGCAAGCTTGACGCGAAGAGCAGCCTTGGTACACACTCCCAACACAACACGTACGCGCCACACACACACACTAACACACACACACTAACACACACACTAACACACACACACACACACAAACACACACACTAACACACACACTAACACACACTCTAACACACACACACACACAACACACACACTTACACACACACTAACACACACACTAACACACACACTAACACACACACTAACACACACACTAACACACACTAACACACACACTAACACACACACTAACACACACACTAACACACACACACTAACACACACACACTAACACACACACACACTAGCATTAACACACACACACACACACACACACACACACCACTAACACACACACACTAACACTAACACACACACTAACACACACACCACACACAAACATACACACACTAACACACACACTAACACACACACACACTAACACACACACTAACACACACACTAACACACACACTAGCACAAACACACGCACTAACATACACACACACACTAACACTAACACACACACACTGACACACACACTAACACACACACACTAACACACACACCACACACTAACATACACACACTAACACACACACTAACACACACACACACTAACACACACACTAACACACACACACACACAAACACACACACTATCTCACACACACACACTAACCACACACACACACACTAACACACACACACACTAACATACACACTAACACACTTACACTTGATTGTAAAGCATTTCGACTTGCTTTAGGTGTACCAGCTCACGCCTCAACTCTAGGCACATATAAGGAAGTAGGAGTTCTACCTTTAAATGAATATCGACAACTTGCTGTGGCAAAATATGTTCTAAGAAGTACTACAAATGACAGCAATGTTGAAAATGAAGTCCAGATTAAGTCTGACATTCACTTTCCGAAAAGAGCAAGAACTATCAGCTCGCTTACTACAATTAATACTTACACTTCTCCCCTTTTTAAACATTCAGAACTTAATCCAAATGAATTAGCAAAATCAGTACAGTCAGCTCCCTACCCACCTTGGGAACTTTTAAAAGCTCATTTTGACATTAATCATTCTTCTGTAAGAAAAGCTGAAAATGTTAACATTCTTACATCGCTAGTAAAAGAACATATTCAAACTACTTATCCTGATCATCTCAAAATCTATTCTGATGGGTCCGTTCTAAATTCTAATGAGGCTGGTGTTATTCCATCATTAAAAGTAGAACGAGCTGTCAACCTGGGAAAAAATAAATCTATATTTACAGCTGAGCTAACTGCTATAGTGTTGGCACTGTATTATGTACTTGACTTCCCTAAAGACATATTCAACATACTTTTGTGTGTTGATTCTAAATCTGTTTTACATGCTTTAAAAAATTCTACTGTTAAAGTAAGAAAAGACATAATCTTTGAAATCAGGCATCTGGTACACTTTTTAATTTTAAGAGGTAGTACTATTACTTTCTGTTGGGTTCCCTCAACCACTGGTATCTTTTTTAATGAAAAAGTTGACAGTCTTGCAAAATATGGAGCGAGAAATAAAAATAGTTCTTGTGAAATAAACGTTGCCTTATCTCTGCATGAGGGATACAGCTTGCTACAAAACGCTTGCTGGAAGCACTTCAGAAAGTTGATAAGAAGTCCGATAATTCAGTTTTTGTAGTATGTTAAAGTTAGTTTTTATTAAGTACCGTTATCTGACACTTTTCTATTATTGTTTGCGTTCTCTTGGTTAGATTACTTTTTTCAGTCTAAAATCACTAAATGTGAATAGTCGTTAAACTGAAGATATCACACACACTAACACAACACTAACACTAACACACACACACACTAACATACACACTAACACACACACTAACACTTACACACACTAACACACACACACTAACACACACACTAACACACACACTAACATACACACACTAAAACACACACTCACACACACACACACACACCACACACAAGCATACACACACACACTAACACACACTCACACACACAACTAACACATACACACACACTCACACACACACTGACACACACACTAACACACACACTAAGCACACACCACACACGCACACTAACATACACACACACTAACACACACACACTAACACGCACAATCACACACTAACACACACACTAACACACACACTAACACACACACTTACACACACTCACACACACACACTCACACACACACACTAACACACACAATAACACACACACTCACAAACTAACACACACACACACACACACAAACACACATAATAACACACACACACACTAACACACACACAAACACACACATAAACACACTCACACACACACGGCTTCTCTCTCTCTCTCTCTCTCTCTCTCTCTCTCTCTCTCTCTCTCTCCTCTCTCTCTCTCTCTCTCTCTCTCTAGCACTGTGCTGTGCCGTGTGTGCTGTGCTGCACGTGTGTGTGTGCTGCACTGTGCTGTGCCGTGTTGTGCTGTGCTGCACTGTGCTGTGCTGTGCTGTGTTGTGCTGTGCTGCACTGTGCTGTGCTGCACTGTGCTGTGTTGTGCTGTGCTGCACTGTGCTGTGCTGCACTGTGCTGTGCTGTGCTGTGCCGTGTTGCTCAGCTAACCGCGTGGCCCGATCCATACTGACGCAGCCCGCTGTGCTTCATGTGACACCAGGGATCTGCCTGCCTGCCTGCCTGCCTGCCTGCCTGCCTGCCTGCCTGCCTGCCTGCCTGCCTGCCTGCCTGCGTGGGGAGCACCGTGACTGTGACGCCACTGACAATCGTGACAGGTGACGCCACAGAAAGCCAGGACAGCGAGAAATCATCTGGCGGTGCCGCCGTGTGTATAATTATCTATACATGTTTATCTATATTTATCTATATCTATCTATCTCCACAGTGTGTATAAGTATCTAGACATGTTTATCTATATTTATCTATATCTAGCTATCTCCACAGTGTGTATAATTATCTAGACATGTTTATCTATATTTATCTATATCTAGCTATCTCCACAGTGTGTATAATTATCTAGACATGTGTATCTATATTTATCTATATCTAGCTATCTCCACAACCAGGTCAGGTGTCAGAGAACTCAGGTCGTCTGGTGCACGTGCCAGGTGTGACAGTACGCTCCGCCATGCTGCTGTTATTATTGATGCTGTTATTGCTGCTGTTATTATTGATGCTGTTATTGCTGCTGTTATTATTGATGCTGCTGCTGTTGTTGATGCTGTTGCTGTTATTGATGCTGTTGCAGCTATTGATGCTGTTGCTGTTATTGATGCTGTTGCTGCTATTGCTGTTATTGTGATTGCTGTTGATGCAGTTATTGCTGGTTGATGCTGTCTATGTTGTTGCTGGCTGTTATTGCTGTTGATGCTGTTGCTATGCTGTGCTTTTGATGTGCTATTGCTATTGCTGTCAATGTATTACTGTTGAGCGTATTGCACTTGCATTGCTGTTGCTGTTATGTACTGTTGTGCTTATTGCATTGCTATTGTGTTATCTATATGTTTATTGCTTTTGATGCTATTGCTCGTGCTGTTGTCTGCTGTTACTGTTATTGCTTTGATTGCTTTGATGTTGTGCTATATGTGTGATGCTGTGGCTATTGTATTGCTGTTATTAGCTATGATGGTGCTTTCATGTGTATTGATGCTGACTGTGTATCTTGTTATGCATTGCTATCTGCAGTGTTGAGCTATTGCTGTATGCATGTGATGTATTGCTGTTGATGCTGTATTGCTTTGATGCTTATGCTGTTTATTTGCATGTGTATGCTGTGTTATTATTGCTGCTGTTGTAGATGCTGTTGCTGTTTATGCTGTTGCATGCTTTGCTGCTGTATTGATGCTGATGCTGTTATTGCTTATTGCTGTTGCTATGCTGCTTGATGCTGTTGCTGCTGTTGATGCTGTTATTGCTGTTGATTGCTAATGTTGTGCTATTGTGTGATGCTATTGCTGTTGATGCTATTGCTGTTGATGCTTGATGCTATTGCTGTTGATGCTATTGCTGTTGATGTATTGCTGTTTGCTGTTGTATTGCTGATGCTTTTGATGCTATTGCTGTGTTGATGCTGTTATGTATTGCTGTTGATGCTTATTGTTATGTTGAGTGCTATTGCTGTTGATGCTATTGCTGTTGATTGCTATTGCTGTTGATGCTTTGCTTTATGTATTGCTGTTGATGCTATTGCTGTTGATGCTATTGCTGTTGGATGCTATGTTGCTGTGTTGATGATGCTGTTATATGTGTGTTGATGTTTGCTGTCTGATGCTATTGCTGTTGATGCTTTGTGATGCTATTGCTGTTGATGCTATTGCTGTTGATGCTATTGCTGTTGATGCTATTGCTGTTGATGCTATGCTG
>CM054160.1:51906361-51911770 GCA_028751875.1 Rapana venosa
TATCGATAAACTACAACACAGCATCGGTGACTACAAAACAGTATCGATAAACTACAACACAGCATCGGTGACTACAAAACAGTATCGATAAACTACAACACAGTATCGGTGACTACAAAACAGTATCGATAAACTACAACACAGTATCGGCAACTACAACACAGTACCAATACACTACAACACAGTATCGACAAATCACAACACAGTATCAATAAACTACAACACAGTATCGACAAATAACAACACAGTATCGACAAACAACAACACAGTATCAATAAACTACAACACAGACTCAATAAACTACAACACAGTATCGACAAATAACAACACAGTATCAATAAACTACAACACAGTATCAATACACTACAACACAGTATGGAAGCACCACAACACAGAAACAATAAGTCACAACACAGTATGGAAGCACCATAACACAGTATCAATTCACTACAACACAGTATGGAAGCACCACAACACAGAAACAATAAGTCACAACACAGTATGGAAACACCATAACACAGTATCAATACACTACAACACAGTACGGAAGCACCACAACACAGAAACAATAATCACACAATGTGCCATCAACACTCCCAGTAACTGTGGGAGCAAACTAAGAAACTAACACATAGGCAGAGAGAGAGGGAGAGAGAGAGGGGGGGGGGGAGGGAGAGAGAGAGAGAGAGGGGGGGGAAGGGGAGAGAGAGAGGGGGGGGGGGAGGGAGAGAGAGAGAAAGAGGGGGGGGGGGGGAGGGAGTCTCATCTGAAGGGGATAGATAGATAGATAGACAGAGGAGAGAGAGGAGAGAGGAGAGGGGAGAGGAGGAGAGATGAGAGAGAGTGAGAGAAGAATGAGAGATGAGAGAGAGAGAAGGAGAGAGAGAGGGAGAGAGAGAGAGGAGAGGAGGAAAATGACAATGAGAAATGCTTTTATTTCGAGGATAATGAATAAGCACTCATGTGCTTTTTTACATCCAGTCCCCGCCCGTAGGGATACATCGTAATAATAACCCAATACTTTTACTCTCACACAGTAAAATCAAAGAGAATTAACTCTTTCCAAAAACAAAAACAAAAACAAACAACAAACAAGAACAAAAGAGAGAGAGAGAGAGAGAGAAGAGAGAGAGAGAAAGAGAGAGGAGGAGAGAGAGAAGAGAGAGAGAGAGGAGAGAGAGAGAGGAGAGGAGGAGAGAGGGGAGAGAGAGGAGAGAGAGAGTGAGAGAGAGAGAGGAGAGAGAGAGAGAGAGAGAGATAACGATAACGATAACGAAATTTTATTTTCTGAGGGTAATAGAATAAGTACAAGACTTTTTTACATCCAGCCCTCGAAAAGAAAGAAAGAAGGCAGGCAAACAGACGAAATTTAAGCAAAGTGAATCATAATAATCACAAGAAACATCACCACTATCATCATCGTTGTCATCACCTATCACCACCATCATCGTAAACAAAATAATTATGATAACATATAAACTTTATGGAGCTTGATGGAATGGTGATATGACAAATACACCTAATGTTTCTTCGAGTCTTATTGTTGAACAACATTTTTTTTTAAGTGTCAGAGAGAATATAAACATGAGAGAGAAGGGGGGGGGGGGGGGGGAAGAGGGAGGGAGAGAGAGAGAGAAGAGAGAGAGAGAGGGGGGGGGGGGGGGAGAGAGATCATCAAAGCTATATATACCAAAACGAAATATACTCTGATTATAATATCAGTGGAAAAAAATATATATATTTATGCATATAATATTATTCTCAATACATCTTTGGACATAGACAGCTCAAGTCAGAGAGGTCCATAAGGTAATTGTACAACCTGTTTTTGATTTTTTTAAAGTTTAATTCAGATCTTATGAATTCTGGTAGATTATTCCACAACCATCATATAAAAGGAAGGTTCAGTTTATGTGAATGTCGATATTCATTAATAATAAACATGTTCTTAAGAACAAATGGAGCATTTCCGTGCAGTATTTTATGCATAAAAATCCCTTTATTGTATAGAAGTTTTGCTTCGAGAGGTAGAACATTTACTTGTTTGTAGTCAGTATCAGAGAGAGAAGTAGAGAGAGAGAGAGAGAGAGAGAGAGAGAGAGGAGGAGAGGAGAGAGAGAGAGAGAGAGAGAGAGAGAGAGGAGAGAGAGAGAGAGAGAGAGAGAGGAGAGAGAGATAATGGCAAGCAGCAATATCGCACTTTCACACGCCCACCCTAGCAAGCTAGTTAGTTAGCTGGCATGACAATAATAACAACAACATTCATGATGAACTGCGGGCCGTATTGTGATGATCACACAAGCAAGGCCTGAAGACAAGACGAAACGTCCGCCACTGGTGCCGGGGTGAGTGGGTGTGTCATCTTCCTCCCTGTGTTCTGTCAATCCTTGTCACGATGATAGCACACACACACACACACACACACACACACTGCTGCTGTTCGTGGTGCTGCTTCTCATGATGTTATTGTTGTTGTTTTGACATGTCACGTGTGTGAGTGTGTAAAAGAATGAAGGAGAGAGAGAGAGAGAGAGAGAAGAGAGAGAGAGAGAGAGAGAGAGAGAGAGAGAGAGAGAGAGAGAGAGAGAGAGAGATGCGCGCGCGTGCATGTGTGTGTTGTGCGTACGCGTGTGGGCACACGCTTGGATACGGGTGTATACGAGTGTGCATTTATACGTGCGTTCGTGTGTTGTGAGTGTGTGTGTGTTGTGTGTGTGTGTGTGTGTGTGTGTGTGTGTGTGTGTGTTGTGTGTGTGTGTGTGTGTGTGTGTGTGTTTAGTGGGTGTGTGTGAGTGGTCTGTGTGTCGGCAAAAAATGGAACTGATATAATTTCGGAGATGGAGGGATGGAGAGAGAGAGGGGGATGAGAAGAGAGAGAGAGAGAGAGAGAGAGGAGAGAGAGGAGAGAGAGAGAGAGAGAGAGAGAGAGAGGAGAGAGAGAGAGAGAGAGAGAGAGAGAGAGAGACAGAGATTCCATCTCGGTGACCTCAACCGGATCTAGTTCCCTGACGCAACAACACGCTTCCTTGACAGGGTCGATCATCGATCCAATCAATCAATCAATTAAACTCCCCGGTGGACATCCCTTTCCTGGCACATTCCACCCCCCCCCCCCACACACACAACCACAACCCTCCCCCCCCCCTCCCCTCTACCACTCCTATTCCACCACCACGAGTCTGGCAGACACTTCTTCAGATTCCTGCAATCATTCTCTTTGCTCCGGAATGGACGAGGGCTGGTCTGACAGGTTTCTGTGGAATCAGCTGATTTTGAGCAGCCAGCAGAGCTTGGTGACTGCTGCACACACTCTCTAGCGGTCACTGTTGCAGGAACCGGGCTGGGAGGGAGGGAGGGAGGGAGGGAGAGGGACAGGGCACCACACCTGACTGTCTGACCCACACACAACAAACAACATCGGGGACTCACCTGACCGTTGTTGGGAAGGATCAGTAGTGATGGGAATAATCGTCCACTTCACACTCGACAGTTCAGTCTTCCAGTCTCCACTTCTTCAGAAGCAGAGGGTTTTTCCCTGCGATTTTTGTAGGCAGTGCCCAGCACGGCAGGCAGGGCTGCAGCACCGCACGTCAGATGGCCAGCGTTAAAAATAGCACAGCGCGCCACTCGTTTCTTTATCGATTGAGATTAGAAAGGATACAAATTCTAGTTTCCGAGTTTACGGTTTCAAATTTAGTATTTACGTGAGATAAACACGGAAATTAGATTATACCAACTAAATTTAGTCTCTGTTTAAGACAAGTTATAGAGTTTTAAACGATGGAATGTAGGAACAGTGTGCGTAGAGACAATACGGAATTTAGATTTCCTGTCGATTTCTGCCATTATGAAAGTAGGCTGCCTATTGCGGCGAGAGGAGGCAGCAGAAAGCTACACTAGCATGCCAGTCCACCACACAGACACATACACACACCACACACACACACCACACACACGCTGCCTGCTTTGTCCCTGACAGTGCACATCACGTGGCGTTAGCGCACACGTGTATGGGCGCGCAAGCGCGTGCATGCGCGCGCGCGCACGCACACACACACACACACACACACTTCATGGGGGAAATACAAACAAATGCTTATTCAATGTGCCATCTGGAAATACAAACAAATGCTTATTCAATGTACCATCTGGAAATACAAACAAATGCTTATTCAATGTACCATCTGGAAATACAAAGTTTGACTTTCAACACCACCACCACCACCACCACCGCCGCCGTCACCACAACCACAGATTTTTTTTTTTAATTGGTTCTTTGGGATTTGCACACTTGGCTGTTTGGCTGTGGTGGTGGTGGTGGTGGTGGTGGTGGTGTGTTGTGTGTGTGTGTTATATATATTATATATATATAAATATATATTAAATATATATATATATATATATATATGTGTGTGTGTGTGTGTGTGTGTGTGTGTGTGTGGTGTGTATGTGTGTGTATGTGTGTGTGGTGTGTCTTCAATTTTACGTCTGTTCACTTAAAGTGATATTAGACGCGTGGTGGTGGTGTGTGTGTGTGTGTGTGTGTGTGTGTGTGTGTGTGGGGGGGTGGTTTGTGTGTGGGTGGTGGTGGTGGTGGTTTGTGTGTGTGTATGTGTGTGTGTGGTGTGTGTGTATGTGTGTGTGTGTGTGTGGTGTGGTGGTGGTGGTGGTGGTTTGTGTGTGTATGTGTGTGTGTGGTGTGTGTGTGTGTGTGTGTGTGTGGTGTGTGTGGTGTGTGGTGGTGGTGGTTTTGTGTGTGTGTGTGTGGTGGTTTGTGTGTGTGTGTGTGTGTTGTGTGTGGTGGTTGTGTGTGTGTGTGGTGTGGTGGTGGTGGTTGGTGGTTTTGTGTGTGGTGGTGGTGGTTTGTGTGTGGGGTGTGGTGTGTGTGTGTGTGGTGGTGGTGGTTTGTGTGTGGGGTGTGGTGGTGTGTGTGTGTGGGGACACACCACCACCCACCACCACCACTTTCGGTTTGAAGTGTGGGGTAAGCTAGGGGTGGTGTGATAACTGAGCGGGCAATTCCCTACACGCTCCACTGCTTGCTGACAAACAACGTCACCGCCATAAGCGCTGACCTCCTTTACCCTCATGATTATGCATAGCCAGATGACCGACAACAGGTCACGTGGTGACCTCCTCTACAGAGGTCACGCTACGTCACATACCTCTCACACCTGTTGGCTGTCAACAATAGTCGACCTTGAGGGGTGTGTGTGTGTGTGTGTGTCTGTGTCTGTGTGTGTGTCTGTGTGTGTGTGTCTGTGTGTGTCTGTCTGTGTGTGTGTCTGTGGTGTGTTGTGTCTGTGTGTGTGTATCTGTGTCGTGTGTGTGTGTGTCTGTGTGTGTGTGTCTGTGGTGTCGTGTGTGTGTGGTCTGTTTGTGTCGTGTGTGTGTGTGTCTGTTTTAAAT
>CM054160.1:51912270-51948262 GCA_028751875.1 Rapana venosa
AAGGGGCCCCCCATTAAAGGGGACTTTTCCCCTTTCCCTCTTGTTCAACGTGTACACACACACACACTACAAAAAACACACACACCCACACACACTCACACTCACACTCACACACTCACATCCTCTCACACACACACTCACACTCCCCACCTCACACAGACACACACACACACCACACACACACTCACACATCACACAAAACCTCACACACCACACCCCACCCTTCTTCTCACACACAAAAACCACACACCCCACAACACAACACACACACACCAAACTCAAACCAAAAACACAAACCTCACACAAACACCCCCAAAAACCACCACACACACAACCACTTTTAACCACTCACCCCTCACACACTCAAACACACCCAACTCACACAAACACTCCAAAACACATCAAACACACACACACCCACCATTTCCACACCTCACAACCCACACACACACACACACACACAACACACACACACACACACTACACACTCTACTGGAAGGGTTTGGTTGATTTTTAGCAAAAAAAGGTGCCCCCATTGCAAAAAAAATGTTTGATTCCAATCTTTCATTGCCCCGCATGAAATTAATGCAAATTGATGAATTTTTTGTTTCCCAAAAAGAAGAAAACACATTTAGAAAAAATTTCTTGCTAGGGGAAAGTAAAAATTTTTAATAAAAAAAATGAGACTAAATGCATGGAACACTAAATTATTCAAAAAATTGACATGTTGCTGTTCTAAATCTCTTTCAATCCACCATTTTTGTTTGATTGCCCAAAACCCTAACTGCCCTGTTCAAAAATAGGGGAATGTATTCTTAAAAAAAAATTCCAGTTCAAAAATTTTTTATATGACTCTCAGAATTCATAACATCAGTTGCTGAGATTTATTTTCTTCCCAGTAAGACCTCTATGTAGCTTTTGTGAAAATATAAATATACATATTTTGGAGAGAGGAGAGAGAGAGAAGTGAGGAGGAGAGAGAGAGAAGAGAAGAGAGAAATGGTTTTTAATGGGGGTGTCCCCTTTCACCAAATAGTGAAGGGACATTAAACAAACAAAAAAAAAACAAACTCACACACTCTCACACACACACACTCACTCTCACACACACACCACAATCCCCAACAACACCCACCCACACACACACACACACCCCCAAAACCCACACACACACACAACACAACACACAACACAAACACACACACACACACACACACACTCACCTCACAACTCACACCATGCCAAGTATTCACGCTAGGGCGTGGGTTTTTATATTCAATCCCTCCTTTTTGCCATTCTTTGCCGGGGGGGGGGGGGGGGGGGGGGGGGTTTCTCTCAGCCCTCTTCTTTACATCTGCTTTCTGAGAGCAAAAACCACTCCCTTTTCAAACTTTTTGTTCATTTCTTTACCTCCTCCCTTTTCCCTTTTTTAACCGTGTATCTGTTGTGTGTGGTTGTGCGTTGTTTGTCGTGTGGTGTCTGTGTGTGTCGTTTGTTGTGTGGTGTGTGTGTGTTGTGGTGTGTGTGTGCGTGCGTGCGTGCGTGCGGCGTGCTGCGTGCGTGTGTGGTGTGTTGTGTGTTTTGTTTTTGTTGTTGTTTCAATTTAACGTCTGTTCACCCATGACATTTGAGGGGATGTGGAAAATGTAGTGGAACTAGAAGGGGAAAGGACAGAGACAAGATGACAGGGAACAAGTGTGGTGGGAATTTTTTATGCAATCAAAAGGTGGGGGGGTGGGGAAGGGAAAACTTAACAAGAGCAAAAGTTTAATTCAACAAATTGTTAAATGAAAAACCCCATAAAGTAATACACAAATACTCTACTGGGTGTGCAATAGACATTTAAAATGGCAAAGGCTAAGCTTCTGCTGCAGCCAGCCTCCCAGTAACTGCACCAGGCTAGGATAGGGGCTCAGCCGAGTCAGGGTCACGTCCTGGCTGGACCTCTGGCGGGCTCTGTTCAGCTAGAGGAAATCGCACAACTAGAACGACAGTCCGACTCACCCGATCCACCCATGGGCAAGAGCCCCTGGTGTGACCCGTCGTGTCATGATCATGTCAATTGGCTGCTGACTGTTGGCATAACCTCTGGTGTGGCCTGTCATGTCATGTCATATGACTGCTGACTGTTTGGCATAACCTCTGGTGTGGCATATCATATGACTGCTGACTGTTGGCATAACTTCTGGTGTGGCCTTTCGTCTCGTGTCATGTCATGCCATGTCATGTCATATGACTGCTGACTGTTGGCATAACCTCTGGTGTGGCCTGTCATGTCATGTCATATGACTGCTGACTGTTTGGCATAACCTCTGGTGTGGCCTGTCGTGTCGTGTCATGTCGTGTCATATGACTGCTGACTCCTGGCCATAACCTCTGGTGTGCCGTCATATGACTGCTGACTGTTTGCATACCTCCGTGTGGCCTTCATGATCATGTCATGTATATACTGCTGACTGGTTGGCAAACCTCGGTTGGCCTGTCATTCATGTCATATGACTGCTGCTGTTGGCATAACTCCGGTGTGGCCTGTCGTGTCGTGTCCATGTCATTCATATTACAGCTGACTGTTGGCATAACCTCTGGTGTGGCCTGATCAGATGACTAGCTGACCGTTGGCTAACCTTCCGTGTGGCCTAGTCGTGTCATGTCAAGCCATATGACTGCTGAACTGTTTGGCATAACCTCTGGTGTGGCCTGTCGTGTCGTAGACTGTCATGTCTATATGCTCTGACTGTTGGCATAACCTCTGATGTGGCCTGTCGTGTCATGTCATGTCATATGACTGCTGACTGTTGGCATAACCTCTTGTGTGGCCTGTCATATGACTGCTGACTGTTGGCATAACCTCTGGTGTGGCCTGTCGTGTCGTGTCATGTCATGTCTTATGACTGCTGACTGTTGGCATAACCTCTGGTGTGGCCTGTCATATGACTGCTGACTGTTGGCATAACCTCTGGTGTGGCCTGTCGTGTCGTGTCATGTCATGTCATATGACTGCTGACTGTTGGCATAACCTCCGGTGTGGCCTGTCATGTCATGTCATGTCATATGACTGCTGACTGTTGGCATAACCTCTGGTGTGGCCTGTCGTGTCATGTCATGTCATATGACTGCTGACTGTTGGCATAACCTCTGGTGTGGCCTGTCATATGACTGCTGACTGTTGGCATAACCTCTGGTGTGGCCTGTCGTGTCGTGTCATGTCATGTCATATGACTGCTGACTGTTGGCATAATCCCTCTGGTGTGGCTGTCATGTCATGTCAGTCATGTCATATGACTGCTGACCAGACCAGACTAGCCTAGTGTGGAGGATTGGGGGGGGGGGGTGGGGAGGAGGGGTAGTAATAGTGTCCCTTGCGTTAATCATCATCAAGCGTCAATCATCATCGAGCGTCAATCATCATCAGCGTCAATCATCATCAGCGTCAATCACCATCAAGCGTCAATCATCGTCAATCGTCAATCACCATCAAGCGTCAATCATCGTCAATCATCATTCATCATCAATTGTCAATCACCATCAAGCGTCAATCACCGTCAATCGTCAATCATCATCAAGCGTCAATCACCATCAAGCGTCAATCACCATCAAGCGTCAATCACCGTCAAGCGTCAATCATCGTCAATCGTCAGTCATCATCATCATCATCATCATCATCATCATCATCATCAGCGGTGGTCTTTCTGCTACAGATACCTGCAGCCTTTGTGATCTGGGCACTCTTCCACGTCCATCAGACAGAAAACAGTGTTCAAGGTTGAGTCCTGACTCCCCCTGTCTGTCTGTCTGTCTGCTTGCCTGTCTGTCTGTGTCTGTCTCTGTTCTGTGTCTGTGTCTGGCTCTTTGGTCTGACTCTGTCTGTGTCGTCCTCTGTGTCTCTGCTGTCTGTTCTGTGTCTGTGTCTGTGTCCTGTCTGTGTCTGTGTCCGTCTGTCTGTCTGTCTGTCTGTCTGTCTGTCCTGTCTGTCTGTCGTCTCTCTCTCTCTCTCTCCTCTCCTCCCTCTCTCTCTCTCTCTCTCTCTCTCCTCTGTTACTTAAAGTTTTAATGAGTGCCCTATTTCAATATCTTATTGTTATGTGTAACAAGTATATGTACCATATGACAATGTGTAGATGTTTATCTTTATGACTTATTAAGTTTTGGTTGTTAATTTTTCCTTGGGTTTGTTTGTTGTTCTGTGTTGTGTTGTTGTTTGTTTTTCTCTTTTTTTCTTCTTTTGTTGGTTGGTTTTTCTTTCTCTTTTGTTGTTGTTTTGGTTGGGGGTTGTGGGGGGTAGGGGTGGCGGTGGTGGAGGGGGGGTAAGGTTTTTGCCTCTTTTATTTGTTTGCATGGGGGGGGGTTGTTGGGGGGGGGGGGCTGTTTTGAAAGGTTTAATTTCCCCCTTGTTTTTACTGTAGCTTGGATCTTGACAAGTGACGTAGCTAAGCATTACATAGTGACAATATCTTGTCCCCACGACTGTCTGGTAAACCATTTTAGGAAAATTAAATACATTTTTCTCTTGCTTTTTTTTGTTAAAAGGATCCATTATGAGCATTCCAATCAATTTTGTGTAAGTAGATGCCTAAAAAATTTGACAGTATTTGTGTACTGAATTAGCTCCCCTCCCAATCCTAAACTGTGGTAGTGTATCTGGACACTGCCATTGTTAAAAAGCATAATGTGCCGTTTTTTTTTCTGTGGAAAATGTCAGACCATTTTCAAAAATATATTTATATAAAATTATCTAACTCTTTTGAAAGATCTTTCTGGTAAATGAAGCATCCTCTTTGTTGAACTTGCGCTTTATAGTGACATTCATCACCATATATATATCATCAGCATTATTGTACCAGGATGGTATCTTTGACATTTTTGTGGTAATCATATAACAGTATATTAAACAAAAAGGGGCTATAACAGAACCCTGTGGCAAACCCATATGGAGTGACCAAAAGTGTGATCTGTATTCCCTACTCTCACTTGTATACTTCTGTACATAAAAAGCTTTTGATATAATAATAAACATGCCCAGATAATCCAAAAGTCTTCAATTTATGCAGTATTTAGCATGCCAGACTTGGTCGTAGGCGTATCTACATCAAAAAATGTTGCAAGAATTTTTTTCTTCTTGCAAAACTGTTGGTTTGACTTTGTGCTGTTAGTTTAACTAGGTTACCAATTGCAGAGATCTCTGCCTTTTTGAAGCCTGCTTGATTTGATTGGACGACCTTATTTTTTTCTGACAATAATACACAATCTTCTTAGAATGAGTACGCACCATTAGCTTACCCTGTTTAGAAGTCCAGTGCTATAGGTCTGTAACCAGTTTTGTCATTTTAGCTTTCTTGCTTATGAAATAGGAACATGATAGACTGCTTCCAGTTTACTGGCATTATACATTCAGTCCAACACCTTTTGGAAAAGTTTATGTAATAGAAAAAATGAATTTTACTGGTAAAGTTAAGCATATCATTTGATATGGCCATCTAATCTAAACAGAGTATTCTTATTAGGAAAGAATTTAATACATCTTTTACTTCATGGATTGTTATTGGGGCATTGACTTATCGGTGTTATTAGAAAGTGGGTCTTCAATATTCTTTTTTTGTTCGCTAGATTTTCTGAACTTACGGCTTTGTAAGTGAGAGTACCTTCAATACGCATGGATTCTGAGAAAACATCTCAGCAACAAGACCTCAGCCTTTTTCCTGCATTTGGATGGAAATTCTTTTGTTTTTTTAGCTTAATCGATCGACAAGTTTGTAAAGTCACACCTTTTCTCATTTCATGAAACTTTTTCCACACTTTTTTTAATATCTGTAATGACTTAATCTGTCACTGGAACAACATGACGACCAATATTGTCGCTTTGCCTGAGCTATGACCATGTTGCTATAATTTTTTTGCCCTGTTTCTGTTTTTCATGTTTTCTATTCTTATTTTTAGATATATTTTGAACATTAAAATGCTTGTTAGTCACTGCTTCTTCGCAAGCAGGTGTCCACCAAACATTCCAGAACACTTTTCTTGATTTAAGTCTGATTTGAATGTATAGGGAATAGATAAGTGCGCAGCTGAATAATGTCATTTGTAAAAGTGGAATTAAAATTGGTTAATATTATTCAGAACTAAGCTGTTTTATTATAGGCAGCAGGATACTTTTAAAAACTTTCCCAATTGGCCTCTTTAAATTTGAAATTTGGAATTGTGTCTTTTTCAGTGTCACAGAGGATAGTGCATTCTCATTAAATGTTATTACAATAGGTACAGAATGAAGCACTGCCCAATGTATCTTCATTAGTAACCCCATGTATATTCTGGAGCGCAAGAGCAGAAGAGTCTCAAAGAAAAATCTAATGCAGATGCTCTGTGAGTACACAGGTCAAGTATTCTCGAGACAGACACCTCGCACATCAAATTTGAGTAACATGACCGCCACAGGCAAAGATACCTGTACACTGATTCTATCTTCTTTACAAAAACTGAATATTGCAGGAACAATGATGAATTCTAACTTTCTCATTTACTACCCAAAACAGGAGAGCGCGATGTCGCGAGGGCGGCATTTAACACAATCTCTCGCTAACCCCGTCGAGCCACTTCTGATTATCTGTATGATTGCAACCATCTGTATTAGAGTCATTAGCTCCCATTTTGGTAAACTAAACCGTTACGATATTCATGACTAAATCATTTGTAAACTTACACGTGCAGCACTGGAATATGAATCTGAATGTGTTAGGCATTGGTGAACGACCATACATTATAAACTACTCCTTCGTGTATAATATATTGCTGTATTGATTTTACCAACAGCATCTACATGTTCATGAACAGTGTGGATAACAGTAACCCTGAAGTTTAGGTATATACATTTCTTTACATTCAGGGACTGTAACATTAAGAACTTGATACCTTTATTTGAAAGATGCTTGAACTAAATATGGCAGATTATTGGAAATTGATCTAGCCATTCCACTGCATTAGCTTAAGCATTTGTGAATTTTTCCAAGGCATTAGTACAGTTTTTCAAACAAAATTGCCAATGCAACCATAAATAGAGTAAAATATGATGAACTGGTGTTGAATTCCCACAAAAAGAAGCCCTACTCTCAGATGAAACAAGCAACTCGTGAATCAACTACTACCTCATAATAGGGAAATTATTTTCCACTACAATCATCCACACAGCACAATGAACACCGACACAGACAACCCCTGACAAAACACCAATACAGTCAACAAATCAAACGCACTCAACATCTAAAAAAAATGTCCCAACCCTACACAACACCAGAGAGCCGCAAAAACAGTTCCAAATCACGCGAGTAAAACAGCGCTGTGAGCGGAGATTACAGTGTCTGTTCAATCTGTACATCTCTGCAGCTGGTGCAAAAACTTCACCGGACCTTTATTCCAGCCGAGGGATATGTTCTTGCCTGCTACCACCTGGCGGCTGTCCTGCCCTGGTACAGCACACACGGAGTCTACTCCTGTCCCCTCGAGCTGTCTTAGGCTCCGGACTGTCTACTGCTGGCGGTCTATCAAAGACGGCGTACGGGTGCGATGGCTGGTACTGTTCATGCGATGAGAAGTCCTAGATTCTTTCTAGGCGAGTCTTACTCTTCGTGTTTTCCAAAAGCAAGGCACGAACGAGTGCGGACCAATGAATCTTTCTTTGCCCAGAATACTTGAACCATGACCGTTAGATGAAATGAATCTTTCGATAATGAGACCACTTGAGTGTAACATATTTTCTCATGTGAGAACACCTAAAGACACATTGCTTTAAGGTATCTATATAACTTTCTGAACATGTCATTGCATTTAAAGTTTTCTTTTCTCTGAAGGCTGGGACTTTTCACGGGGCACTTTGCTTATCACAACTTTTCGTACCGGGAAAAGAAGCCAAACTTGTTTTCCTTTTGAACACAGGTGTTTGTCTTACTACTTGGGGATCTGACTTTTTCATATCATTGACCCCCACAATTTTGTTTTTGTTGACTTCAATTTTACGGTCTTTCACTTTTAGCTGATATTAACGGGGAACAAAAAAAGACCCCCCCCCAAAAAAAAAAAAACGGGTTTGAGGTGGATTGTTATTAAAACAAATAAAAAAAATAAAAAATAAAAAAATTTTTTTTTTTTTAAAACTCGAAAAGAAACTTGGCAATAGCAACAAGAATCATTAACAAGCAAACAAACAAACAAAAAGTCATTAACGATAATGTAACCTATAACAAATGTCCTATGGACTGTGACAAAGACCTTTCACACACAATTTACATTCAAATGCTAGTTTTATGAGTTGCGAATATGCTGTGAGGGAGTTTTCAGAAAAATGCAAGAAAGGTTTTAACCTCTGGCAGTCAAAAAGTATAAATGAGTATTAAGTGATATATCTCACCACCACAGGCCATTTACCATTTTTGATGAATTTGGTTATCAATGCATTTAGATTTCATTCTATAGATATAAAGTATTAATTCCATTGACGTGAAAAACACTTGTACTAACTTCTGAATGTTCACACTGTTAAATTATCGGTAATTGATGCAGTTCCTAGTTTAAAAGTTTCTCATTTTGCTGATTACTGTATCGTGACCTTCTTCCATGATTGTTGTCTAGTAAGCTATACCCTTCTTGTAAGGATAAAGCCCATGCAATTCTATTGCATCCCGTCCATGTTTTGCACCCTTTTTGGCAGCTCTATCCGCCCACTCATTTGGAAAGAAACCAATGTGTGTGAAGGCACCCAACAAAAATTCACACTTATGCCCTTTAAGGTTAAGAGATGTATGACATGCTTAATCTCTAATATGATTTTCGAAGTTTTCTTGAAACTTGGGGATTTTAAAGCATACAATACCGATTTAGACCCCACAATGAACGACTACAGCATGCGGTTTTTTAATAGCAGTGGCACTACTCATAATCAGAGGAATGTCACTGATTTGATATGATTTTCTTTTCTCCACTCTGAACCCAAAAGACTGTCCTAGACGTTTGCCATTAACGCCGTTTAGAACCGAGTCTTGCAGAAGGAGTACAGAGGGA
Organism: Rapana venosa; assembly: GCA_028751875.1. Classification (NCBI taxonomy): domain Eukaryota; kingdom Metazoa; phylum Mollusca; class Gastropoda; order Neogastropoda; family Muricidae; genus Rapana; species Rapana venosa. The sequence continues at coordinate 51,921,316 of CM054160.1, forward strand.
AGAGCAGAATGTTCTTCTGCACTACATGGTTTGACGTCAGATGTTTTTTCGCGTCAGAGTCTGCGCCCTGTCAGGTCTGGTTCTTCTTTTTTAGGCCGAGTGTAAGTTGTACTTGGACACACTGACCTCTTTGGGCCGACAGGCAGCTGAGGTTGTTAGGCCTAGGGTGGAGTAGGCCGTCCTTTGCTGTTGAAGGCTTCTGCATAGGTGGCAGGCGGTGATGGGGTGGCAGGTAGAACTGGTTCGTCTGGGTTCCTGGGTTGTTTGCCCAGCTCAAATCTTCCCTTGATGGAGCCCAGTCTTTCTTGCCATAACCGTATGCAGCTAGTAGTGTGTTGTGTGTGTGTGTGAGGGTGTGGTGTGTGTTTGAGTGTGTGTGTGTACTGTGTGTGTGTGTGTACGTGGTGTGTGTGTGTGTACGTGTGTACGTGTGTGTGTGTTTGTACGTTGTGTGTGTGTGTGTGTGCGCGCCGTGTTTATACATTTTCCTTCGAGGATAATGGAATAAGCACCATGTGCTCTTTACAGCTAGTCCCCGTGTATATGCAGTTTATTGTATAATTTTGGTCATCCATTCCCACCGAAACATTATGGCCTACTCTCCAATAGCGGAACGGTTTAACAGTGCGCTACGATGTTTCTCGTGCGTTCGCACACGGAACCTCGGTTTACAGTCTCATCCAAAGGACTTTTGAAGGGAGTGGAGTCGGCACTGATGTTAACTCCAGAGGAAAAATCCTCTTGAACGAGATTCGAACCCGGGTCAGCTGATCACGAGCGCCTCACTCTGACCACCACCAGGCCATCCCGTCCCCCATGTGTGTGAGTGCGATTGTGTTGCTGATAATATATTGTAGTAGAGTATGAACTAGGTAGGAAGTCAAATATGCGTGTAAAGGTCTTTGTTGTACTGTTGATGATAACATTAGGATAACACGATGTAGCGTTATTATTGTGATGGTTTTGCTGTTGGTGTTTTCATGGACGTCTTCTGGTGAGGCTGTAGTGATTTTGCTCTGGAGTTTATCAAGCTCATGTGGGAGCTTAATCTGAGCGGGTAAAGCATTTGACTACCCTCCCTACCCCTCCCTCCCTTGGGTCCACAAAATCGAGGGTTCCAATCTTGGCTGAGATGCACTTTGCCGTCTGCCAGACCAAGTGAAACTGCAGGCCTGCCCGCCCGTGTCTTACATCCTTCAGTGCACATCCTCAAGCAAGAGGTTGAATAAACATGTTAGATATCTTGTGATTACGTTGGGGGGTTTGGGAAACACGAGCATACCCAGCATGCACCCTGGGGAGGGATGGGCTCCGCCAGGTTCTGCTTGTCCAAGAGACAGGGCCTGAACACTTGAGGACAGTGCAGCGCCTCACGACTTGTCAGGGAGTTCAGGGAGAAGGAAGAAGAGGTGTTCTCGTGGCATGACCTGTGCTGTTATTGTAGTGAACCTCTCGCTTTCCCCCAGCCAAGGTAAGCAGCATCGAGCGTGGTTACCACTTGGATGGGTGACCGTTTGCGCGCCTTGGTTTCAGTACAGTCCCCCAGTTCACCCAGCTGTAAATTAATACCTGCCCTCTTTAGGGGTCAGGGAAGGTAAAGCAGCGAGGGAGAGGAGATGGGCGCCGCCCTCACAATGCTGGCCCCTGGAGAAGTGAGGTCTCTGATGCCTCACTCCCCTATGACCTTATGGGATATGGGACACCCTTTATTGTAGTCATGAACGTGTTGTTGCGCTGTGTTGCTATGGTTGGTGATTGTTCCGGTGTTTCAGGTGCTGAAGAACTGCGTAGCTAGGAGAAACTGAAGGACTCACGATGAAACATTTGCTGGCAGTAAGTACTAGCTTTGTGCTTTGGTGGTGTGTGTAAGGGTGTGTGGGTTGTGTGAGTAGTGGAGTGTGTGTGTGTGGTGTGTGTGTGTGTTTATTGTGTAAGTGGGTGATATGGTGTGTTGTGTTTGTGGTGTGTGTGTGTGTTGTGTGTGTGTGTGTGTGTGTGTGTATGTGTGTTGTGTGTGTGTGTATGTGTGAGTGTGTGTGTTAGTGTGAGTGTGTGTGTTGTGTGTGTGTGTGTGTTGTGTGTGTTTATGTTGTGTATGTGTGTGTATGTGTGAGAGTGGTGGTTGTGTGTGTGTGTGTGTGTGTGTGTGTGTGTGTGTAATGTATGTGTGTGTGTATGTGTGATGTGTGTGTGTAATGTGTGAGTGTGTGAGTGTTGTGTTGTGTGGTGAGAGTGTTGTGAGTGTGGTGTGGGTTGTGTGTGTGGTGTGTGTGTGTGTGTGTGGTATGTTTTTGTGTATGTTGTGTGTATATGTGTGTGTGTGTGTGATTGTGTGTGTGGTATGTGTTGTGTGTGAATGTGTAGTATGTGTGAGTGTGTGGTGTATGTGTGGGGGGTGTGTGTGTTGCGTTGTGTGTGTGTGTGTTGTGTGTGTGTCTGTTTGTGTGTGTGTGTGTGTGTGTGTGTGTGTGTGGTGTGTGGTGTACTAGACGAAGCTTTTAGCCTGGTTAGGACAGTGCATTAAAGATATTAGTGACAGTTTGATTGTGGAAGTACGACATGCCTCTGGAAGATATCAGGGAAGTGACAGTTTGATTGTGGAAGTACGACATGCCTCTGGAAGATATCAGTGAAGTGACAGTTTGATTGTGGAAGTACGACATGCCTCTGGAAGATAGTGACAGCTTTTAGGCAGACTATTGTGGAAAAGCTGTGACAGTTGTGGCAGATTACTGCTGCCATGACGCGCGGGGCTAGCCCCTTGGGTTGTGGGCTGGAAGGTCGCCGGTTCAAATCCCTTAAGCGTCATAGGAATATTTTGGAATCTGGCTGCTGGTCCCTTTTTTTATATAATTATTTATTTTATTGTATTGTATTTATTAGGATAATGGAAAAAGCATTCATGTGGGTTTTTTACATCCAGTCCCTGTGTGTATGCAGGTTTGTAAAACTTTTGTCATCCTTCCTCCGGCACGCAATGGCCTATCTCTTCCGAAAACGAAACGGGTTTAACGGTGCGCAAAATGTCGCGTGCGTTTGCACAACGGGACCTCGGTTTATAGTCTACCCCAATCCCAGCATAGGACTTTTGGGGAGAGTGGAGTGGGCAGTGTTGTTAACTCCAGAGGACAAACCCTACGCGGAGTGACTTTGCTGTGGGCTTATTAGGAGACTGGGACCATTCAGCACATCTTCATCCACTTTACACATGCGATTTTGAAAGTGTTGCTTCAGTGACCCTTGACCCGGGTGGGTGTCTCACCCAGTGTTGCTTCAGTGACCCTTGACCCGGGTGGGTGTCTCACCCAGTGTTGCTTCAGTGACCCTTGACCCGGGTGGGTGTCTCACCCAGTGTTGCTTTGATTCGTCTTTGCCACATATAGCGCTGTATAAATTTCCGTTATTATTATAATTAATTATTATTAATTATTATTATTATTTATTATCTTATTAAATTATTATTATTATTATTATTTTGTGTTGTGGTTGTTGTTGTTGTTGTTTGTCGTCCGCGTCCGACGTTGTTGTTTGTTGTTGTTATCATTATTACTATTAATAATTATTAATAATTATTGTTGTTATTATTGCTATTATTACTATTAATATAACTATTATTGTTATTGTTATCACATCATCATCATCATCATCAGCATCATCATTATTATTATATTATTATTACTTAATTAACCCTCACCGAACACGCAAGGTTGTCGGTATCTCTCTGCAGGCCCGTCGACGCTGGATTTTATGATAGGAATGTAAACTATCACCCTCCGAGCATCTCACAGGACATACGCATCCACAATAGCAACGCACGCACGTCCACCTCCTCCTCCTCCTCCTCCTCTTCCTCCTACTCCTCCTCCTACTCCTCCTCCTACTCCTCTTCCTCCTACTCCTCCTCCTCCTCCTCTTCCTCCTCCTCCTCCTCCTCCTCCTCCTCGTTGATCCCCAGGCAATCAGATAACAATGTCTCTGATTCGGAGAATAGCGTAACACTTGCCCTGGTCTCAAGGAGACCTCAGTTTTGCTTCCCAGAAACTTTTGTACCCGGCTTGTGCCAAAGCCTTTGGGGTTGAAGTTCACAGGAAACAATGTCCCCGTCACCAACCCCGGGTGGGTGAAGCGCCACCCAGTCTTGTTCCTGGACTGTGGTCGTTGTCTTTAGTAGGGAGTTAGTGGGGGGGGGGGGGGGGGTATTAGCTCACAACCAGCGCCATGTGTATGTATGTTTTGTCCGTCGTGTCCGACGATGACCTCCAAAACAGCAGAGGAGGCAGCACTGTTTTGGAAAACTGGGCAAAATTTTGATATAGTGGAGATGGCCATTGCCCACAAAAGTACATCCCCACTCTCTCGCGCCAAGTGGGCATAAGGACAGTCAGCGTTGGTGATGTTCTCACAAAGGCCAACCAGCCCCAGGGCTGCAGCACATAAGGACTGTGCGAGTCAAGCCTCCTAGTCAGAGAGTCATAGTCGATCACTAAAGGCTAAGCTGTAAAGTGGAATTCCGTGAGTGGGAAAGAAAGCCACTGGTCATACTACAGCCTCTCACCTTGCTGTTGTTGCCCCCAGCGTCAATGGTTTCATCAAGAACTGGGATAAAGCCCAGGCGCTGACGGCACGAACCAGCGCCCTTTGACTCTGCTGCAATAACCCCAGTGCAGTGCAAGGCCCCTCGGGCTGGTGGCTGAGGGTGGCTAGACATTGACAGGGGCCCTGTGACCCTGGGCTAGGACAGAACGGACGTGGGCACAGAATGGCTGCAGCGGAGAAGTTGAGGTGAGGGAAGAGCGAGACAGACACACGCTGAGACAACAGAAAGGAAGGGTGTGTGTGTGTGTGTGTGTGGGTGTGTGTGTGTGTTTGGTGTGTGTGTTGTGTGTGTGTGGTGTGTGTGTTGTGTGTGGTGTGGTGGGTATGTGTTGTGTGTTTGTGTGTTGTGGTGTAAGTTGTGTGTTTGTTGTGTGTGTGTTGTGTGTGTTTTGTTGTGTGTATGTGTGTGTTTGTGTGGAGGTGTTTGTGTGGGTGTTTGTGTGTGTGTTAGGTGTGTGTTTTTTGTGTGTGTGGTGTGTAAGTGTGTGTGTTTGTGTGTGTGTGTGTGTTTGTGTGTGGTGTATGTGTGTGTGTGTTGTTTACCTATTAGGGTCTGTGCCGAGATTAAAGAAGACAAAAAAATACAAAAATTATGGAGGTGACGGGGTGAGGGGGGCATTGAAACAGCTTAAAACTGCAAGCAAGAACAATAACAAAAGTTTTTCAACAGGGGGCTTTTAACTAAACAACTAACTAACTCCAACATAACCACATTATCGCCATAAATGTTCAAATGACATATTGAAATCTTACCTACAACTGTACCAGAAAAGTATGGTCGAAGTAGTTCACAATGAAGAATAACATGCTTAGGTGATAAGTCAGAACCATATATCCAAGTTATCTGTTATTACACAAAATTTAGTCCAAAAGTGCATCCAATCTGAACCTGTAGATTATACTGTTTCCCACTCAGTCCTGTTAGGAAAAATGGACACACTCTGACAACTTAATTGAATGTTCACGTAAAGAAAACTTTCGTTGGCTGTTGACCAACGGTTCCAAGAGCTTCTTTCACAGAAGTTTGCCCTCCTGAAACAAGTGGAAAGTTCAAGAGGTGCTGTAACTTCTGAGTCCGATCCATGGCAGCAGCTTTGGCTTAACTGGTCCAGCTTTCTCATTGCGTGGATTCACAATGTGAACGGAATCCAGCAAAAGGCAAGGGTAAGTAACCATCGTAAGGAAAGAAAATGTAAAAGGGACAAATTTCAATGATTAATTCCCCTCTACCTTAGTATTAAATGCTTTTAATGCTTGCAAAACAGACTAGAATCGATACTAAACAGCACCTAATATATTGAATATGAATATTTAATAAAAAAGTTAAGGCCATTAATAAGCTATAATTCTGCAGTAAAGATCGAAAATCTTTGCCTAAATGAAAGATTTTTCCATCTTTAATGCAGGAACTACAAAAGCAAGATCCAGCATTACCACAAGTCGACATACCGCAACCATCAGTAAAAGTTTTAAAATAACCACTATAATGTTTCATCAATGTGAGCCTAGCTATTGCAGCAACAGCGGACCACTTTCTTCTTTTTTGATATTAGAATAATCAATATCAAACACAGCCCTGTTTAATTCCCACTTTGGAATTGTGAGAGAAACTGGCGAGATTCTACATTTCTGACATTCATTCGAAATGTGAACAATCAGAGGTGTAGAACTATTGTTGTTAGTATTTATGGATTTAGCCCTTTTAAAAATCTACATCCGATTCTAAATGAAGTTTCTTGATATTAGAATCTAATTGTCGAACTTCTTAAAATAGACTTTGCCGAGGCAAGTTTTAATTTGTTCTTCAAAAGGTAGGAATAATTATATCAGCATTACATTTTTTTAAGTGATGCGTGTACAGGAACCACCAATTGCCAACTTGAATGATTTACTGTACTACTCTCTGCATTTTTCTTAGCAACAACATTTAGGAGGCAGAGAAAAAAATTTCCTGTGCATAAGTTTAATCTAGATCGAACCAGTGCTGTTGCTAAATGGATAAAGATGACATATCTTTGCCCCAGTATTGCTTGCTACCATTTTTTATCCAGTTAAGACTTTGTTCTAGCTTTGGTCAGGACATTTCAATATGATTGTTCCATGACAGTTTTGTGGTGAGAAATACCCCCTAGAAACATTTTAATTTCTTTATAATCTAACACAGAATCTCCTATTTTTAAAGAAGGGCAGTGGGCCTGTGGAATTGTAGCCAGTGTTGAAAAGCATCGTATGGATTTGTCCAGGAAGATAGCATTAAGCCATTTTCTTTCATAAATTTCTATATCTTATTTAACTTCATTTTGATAAACCTTTCTAATATAGTTAAGAGATTCTAATGGAGTGTGTCTTTATCATGTTACTTTCATCCATATGCGATAAATCATCTGCAATTGAACCAATTCAATATTGTTGGACACTATATTGGGAAGATCAAATGTTTAAGATATTAAAGAGTATGGGTGCACTACTGATCCTTGGGGGATCCCCATATCTATAAATCTTGGATTGGAATAGGCATTTCCAAATTTTGTTTGAAAGATCTATTACCAAAAATGTGTAAAATAATTGTACATGCATCCAGACAGACCATCTGTTAAGCTTATGAAGCCAAACGTACATGCCATACCTGATCATAGCTTTTCCTGATTCAAAGAAAATAGCAAGTACATTTTTCTTCTGCAATTGATGTTACAACGTGAGTGTAAGTTTAAGAATATGAACTATTGTTGATCTGTTTTTCTAAAACCGGCTTGGGCTACTGGAAGATATTCCTATTTTCACAAGTAATGAATAAGCCTGTTTAATAATTATTTTTTTCCATCAATTTTCCCACATGGGAGGGTCAGTAAATAGGCCTATAACTGTTTATATCTGATTATGTTTACCTTGTTTCCAGATAGGTATAAAAAAACAATTAACAACCTGTGTGTGGTGAGTGTGTGTGTGTGGTTGTGTGTGTGGGTGTGTGTGTGTGATGTTGAGTGTGCGTGTTTGTGGTGTGTGTGTGTGTGTGTGTGTGTATGTGTGTGTGTGTGTGTATGGTGTGTGTAATGTGTGTGTGTATGTGTATGTTTTGTGGTGTTTGTGCGTGTATGTGTATGTGTGTGTATGGTGTGGATATGTGTGCGTATGTGTGTGTGTTGTGTAAGTGTGTGTGTGTATGTGGTGTAGGTGTGTGTTGTGTGTTTGTGTTTGTGTGTGTGTGTATGTGTGTGTGTGTATGTGTGTGGTAACGTTTTGTGTGTGTAGGTGTATGTGGTTGTATGTGTGTGTATGTGGTAGTATGTGTGTGTATGTGTGTGGTGTGTGTTTTTGAGTGTGTGTGTATGTGTATGTGTGTGTATGTGTGTGTATGTGTGTGTGGTATGTGTATGTGTGTGCAATGTGTGGTTAGTGTGTGTATGTATGTTGTGTGGTTTGCGTGCGTGTGTGTATGTGTGTGTATGTTTATGTGTGTGTATGTGTATGTGTGGAGTATGTGTTATGTGTGTGTATGTAATGTGTGTGTATGTGTGTATGTGAGGTGTTTCTGTGTGTGTTTGTGTGTGTAAGTGTGTGTGTGAGTGTACGTTTGTGTGTGTGTATGATGTATGTGTGTATGTGGTGTTTATATGTAATGTGTTGGTGTGCGTGCGCGTGATGTATTGTGTGTTATTGTTGTGTTGTGTATGTAATTATGTATGGGTGGTGAAATGGTAATGTAATGTAAGTAATGTATGTATGTATGTATGTATGTATGTGCTATAGTGTGTTGTGTATGTGTGTAATTGTATAATGTATGTATGTATGTGTATGTATGTGTGTTTATGTGCGGGTATGTATGTATGTTATTGTATGTAGGTGTTGTGTGTGTGTATAGTGTGAATATGTGTGTATGTGTGTGGTATGTATGTTCTGTGTGGTGTGCGTGCGTGTGTGTATGTGTATGTGTGTGTATGTATGTAATGTATGTCTGTAAGTGTGTGAATGGTATATGTATGTAATGATGTATGTGATGTTCTTATGTAGTAGGTATGTATGTATGTATGTATGAATGTAAGTGTATGTGTTGTGAATGTGTGTCTTGTATGGGTATGCTATGTATGTATGTATGTGTCTGTATGTGTTTTTTGTATATGTGCGTGTATGTATGTATGTGTATGTATGTGTGTGGTGGTGTATATGTTGTATATGTGTGTATGTGTGGGTATGTAAGTATGTGGTGGGGAGTTGCGTGCGTGTGTGTAAGTTGTGTATGTGTATGTGTGCGTATGGTATGAGTATGTTGTAGTATTGTATTATGTATGTTTGTAATGTGTATGTGTGTAATTATGTGCAAGGTGTGTGTATGAAGATGAATGTGATGTATGTATGTAATGGTGTATATGTAAGTGTATGTGTGAGAATATGTATGTGTATGTATGTTGTTGTGTGCGTGCGATGTATGCATGCGTGTATGTGTGTGTTGTGTGCACTTCTCTCCACACCCTCTCCTGGTTTTACTGGATGGAGGGGGAGGCGGCTTGCTATGGGAGGACGTTTGCCCTGAGCACAGAGGACTCTTGAAGAAAAAGTCACTCAGGTCAGCTTCTGCTGCAGCCAGCCTCCCAGTAACTGCACCAGGCTAGGATAGGGGCTCAGCCGAGTCAGGGTCACGTCCTGGCTGGACCTCTGGCGGGCTCTGTTCAGCTAGAGGAAATCGCACAACTAGAACGACAGTCCGACTCACCCGATCCACCCATGGGCAAGAGCCCCTGGTGTGACCCGTCGTGTCATGTCATGTCATATGGCTGCTGACTGTTGGCATAACCTCTGGTGTGGCCTGTCATGTCATGTCATATGACTGCTGACTGTTTGGCATAACCTCTGGTGTGGCATATCATATGACTGCTGACTGTTGGCATAACTTCTGGTGTGGCCTTTCGTCTCGTGTCATGTCATGCCATGTCATGTCATATGACTGCTGACTGTTGGCATAACCTCTGGTGTGGCCTGTCATGTCATGTCATATGACTGCTGACTGTTTGGCATAACCTCTGGTAGTGGTCCTGTCGTGTCGTGTCCATGTCGTGTCATATGAACTGCTGACTCCTGGCCATAACCTCTGGTGTGCCGTCATATGACTGCTGACTGTTTGCATACCTCCGTGTGGCCTTCATGATCATGTCATGTATATACTGCTGACTGGTTGGCAAACCTCGGTTGGCCTGTCATTCATGTCATATGACTGCTGCTGTTGGCATAACTCCGGTGTGGCCTGTCGTGTCGTGTCCATGTCATTCATATTACAGCTGACTGTTGGCATAACCTCTGGTGTGGCCTGATCAGATGACTAGCTGACCGTTGGCTAACCTTCCGTGTGGCCTAGTCGTGTCATGTCAAGCCATATGACTGCTGAACTGTTTGGCATAACCTCTGGTGTGGCCTGTCGTGTCGTAGACTGTCATGTCTATATGCTCTGACTGTTGGCATAACCTCTGAGTGGCCTGTCGTGTCATGTCATGTTCATATACTGCTGACTGTTGGCATAACCTCTTGTGTGGCCTGTCATGTCATGTCATATGACTGCTGACTGTTGGCATAACCTCTGGTGTGGCCTGTCGTGTCGTGTCATGTCATGTCTTATGACTGCTGACTGTTGGCATAACCTCTGGTGTGGCCTGTCATATGACTGCTGACTGTTGGCATAACCTCTGGTGTGGCCTGTCGTGTCGTGTCATGTCATGTCATATGACTGCTGACTGTTGGCATAACCTCCGGTGTGGCCTGTCATGTCATGTCATGTCATATGACTGCTGACTGTTGGCATAACCTCTGGTGTGGCCTGTCGTGTCATGTCATGTCATATGACTGCTGACTGTTGGCATAACCTCTGGTGTGGCCTGTCATATGACTGCTGACTGTTGGCATAACCTCTGGTGTGGCCTGTCGTGTCGTGTCATGTCATGTCATATGACTGCTGACTGTTGGCATAATCTCTGGTGTGGCCTGTCATGTCATGTCATGTCATGTCATATGACTGCTGACCAGACCAGACTAGCCTAGTGTGGAGGATTGGGGGGGGGGGGTGGGGAGGAGGGGTAGTAATAGTTGCCCCTGCGTTTAATCATCATCAAGCGTCATCATCATCGAGCGTCAATCATCATCACGTCAATCATCATCACGTCATTCACCATCAAGCGTCCAATCATCGTCAATCGTCAATCACCATCAAGCGTCAATCATCGTCAATCATCATTCATCATCAATTGTCAATCACCATCAAGCGTCAATCACCGTCAATCGTCAATCATCATCAAGCGTCAATCACCATCAAGCGTCAATCACCATCAAGCGTCAATCACCGTCAAGCGTCAATCATCGTCAATCGTCAGTCATCATCATCATCATCATCATCATCATCATCATCATCAGCGGTGGTCTTTCTGCTACAGATACCTGCAGCCTTTGTGATCTGGGCACTCTTCCACGTCCATCAGACAGAAAACAGTGTTCAAGGTTGAGTCCTGACTCCCCCTGTCTGTCCTGTCTGTCTGCTTGCCTGTCTGTCTGTGTCTGTCTCTGTTCTGTGTCTGTGTCTGGCTCTTTGGTCTGACTCTGTCTGTGTCGTCCTCTGTGTCTCTGCTGTCTGTTCTGTGTCTGTGTCTGTGTCCTGTCTGTGTCTGTGTCCGTCTGTCTGTCTGTCTGTCTGTCTGTCTGTCCTGTCTGTCTGTCGTCTCTCTCTCTCTCTCTCCTCTCCTCCCTCTCTCTCTCTCTCTCTCTCTCTCCTCTGTTACTTAAAGTTTTAATGAGTGCCCTATTTCAATATCTTATTGTTATGTGTAACAAGTATATGTACCTTTTGACAATGTGTAGATGTTTATCTTTATGACTTATTAAGTTTGGTTGTTATTTTTCTTGGTTTTGTTTGTTGTTCTTGTTGTTGTTGTTTGTTTGTTTTTCTCTTTTTTTCTTCTTTTGTTGGTTTGGTTTTTCTTTCTCTTTTGTTTGTTTGTTTTGGTTGGGGTTGTGGGGGGTAGGGGGTGGCGGTGGTGGTGGGGGGGTAGGGTTTTTCTTTTATTTGTTTGCTTGGGGGGGGGGGGTTGGGGGGGGGGGGCTGTTTTGAAAAGGGTTATTTCCCCTTGTTTTTACTGTGAGACTGTAATAAGTGTTGGGTTATTATTAAGATGCATCCCTACGGGCGGGGACTGGTGTAAAAAAGCACATGAGTGCTTATTCATTATCCTCGAAATAAAAGAATTTGTCATTGTCATTGTCTCTCTCTGTCTCTGTCTCTTTCTCTCTGAACAGCCATACCAACTTCAACTTTAATAACAACAATTATTGCTTTTACTCCTACTAGCACAACTACTGTTGTCACATCATCATCACCATCATCATCATCATCATCATTATCATACACATACTCATGCTCATCAATAATAATAATAATAATAATAATAATAAATAATAATAATGATGGATAATAATAATAATAATAATGATAATGATGATGATTAGGATAATAATAATAATAATAATAATAATAATAATAATAATAATAATAATAATAATAATAATAATAATAATAATAATAACAACAAAAATAATAATAATAATAATTCTTCTTCTTATTATTATTATTGTAGTAGTAGAAGTAGAAGTAGTAGTAGTAGTAGTAGTAGTAGTAGTAGTAGTGGTAGTGGTGGTGGTGGTGGTGGTGGTGGTGGTGTAGAAGTAGTATTAGTAGTAAAGTCAAGTCAAGTCAAGTCAAAAACACTTTAATAATAATAATAATAATAATAATAATAATAATAATAATAAATGGAATTTATATAGCGCTGTATCTTGCACGGACAAGTCAAAGCGCTTGCACTCAACTCGTTCTTACACAGTCATGCAGCCGATGAAGGGCAGTTACAATACTGACAGGCAGATTGATACGCATCAAAATCTCAAAGGACACAAAATATCTACATTTCATATTTGTTAAAACATTCCAAAATGACTTCAAATAAAAATGTCACGAACACACACGCACACACACACACACATACACACGCACACACATACACGCACGCACGCAGTACGCATGCGCACACACACACACACATCAATTGGGAACACGATATTATTTTAAAAAAACATTGACTAGAAGACATACAAACTTATTATTTACGCACGCACATACGCAACACGTACACACGCACGTGCGTGCGTGCGCGAACACACCCACGCACACCCACACGCATACACCAATGTATGAATTCCATGTTTTAAAGACCATTGACTAAAGACAGACTTATTTCACACCACACCACAACACACACACACACACACACACACACACACACACACACACACACACACACACACATATATGTATTGACTACAATCATAACAATGACTATCAGGAAAGTAATTCAGAGAAATGTAAAATCTAGGTAGTCAATAGTCGTTGTGAATTCAGAATTCGAATGCTTACTGGCACAAAAGAATTTATTTTTCTGTTTGTTTTGCTGATGGGACACTGAAAACGGCGTTCCAAAGGCAACAACTGAAATTCTAGGGGGAAAAAAGCATGGGAGGGATCGGCCAAAATGGCATTCGCTTTGCGTACAAGCTGCTGATTGCAGAACGACATGAGATCTCTTTGTTCTTCTCCAATTATTTTTGAACAAATTCTTACAATTCTCTGCAGGCCATTCTTGTTTTTAACACTAAGGTTATTGTACCAACAAATGAAAGCAAAACTTTGAACACTCACTGTGTAAGACTTGTAAAACAAGGAAAGAATCTTTGTTGTCTACAAAAAAATGAGTTCAGTTTCCTCAGAAAATACACACGTTGTTGTCCCTTTTTGACAATAGCGTCAGTGTTAATGCCCCAGTTTAACTTGTGGTCAAAAACAGTTCCCAGATACTTATATCTCGAAACATTATCAACTTCTTGAATATAGATAATCATATTCTTAGGAGTATGCCCTGATCTTCTGAAGTCGATAGGCAGGTCTTTAGTTTTAGAAACATTTAGCTCCAGATAGGCCTCGTCACACCAGTGTACGAACTCGGTAAGGGCTGGACCGTGGCATAAGACTGATCCGGAGATAACAGAGCACTGTCGTCTGCGAACTTTACCAGAAAGGAATTTCCATAGATGCTTCTGCAATCATCTGTGTATAGAATGTACAGAAGTGGTGAGAGGACGCAACCCTGTGGAGAACCAGTGCAGGTAAATCTAACCGAAGAAGGACTCTTCATAAATATGGAAAAAACAAAGGCAGTTTGGCTTGGATCTACAAGCTTGTCAACTCTGAAATACATGTCTCACTTGAAAATAGATTGGAACCCCAAACAGTTTAAGATTCTGGGAGTTTGGTTCACAGCTGATCTTGGTCAATGTATCGAATTGAATTACACTGAGAAATTCTTAGAAACAAAAGCTTTATTTCAGGTTTGGATTAAGAGAAATATTACGCCCCTAGGGGAGGGTAGCAGTGTTAAAATCACTTATTCTATCAAAACTGGTGCACCTTTGGATTTTGCTTCCAAATCCTCCTAACAACCTAAGTGACAACTTTCAGAAACAATATTTTTTGTTCATCTGGAACTACAAGCAAGATAGGATATCAAGAAAAATAATTATTAAAGAAATACGTAAAGGGGGCCTTGGTATCTCCTCTATTCGTCATTTAATCAACGCCTTAAAACTCATGTGGATTAGAAAACTTTTATCTGGTAAATCTAAATGGAAATCTCTCATTCAAGAAGTTTGCCCAATAGTCAGAGATTTAAGTAATATGGTTCCAGTCTCCCAGTGAACAAACTAAAGTAAATGCTTTTTGGAAAAATGCTCTTGAAGCTTATAAGGAGTTTGGATGTAAAGTAGAATTAGAAAATTCTGCTGAACTTTTGGCAGAAAACATTTTTTATAATGATAGGTTTAAAGTTGACGGGAAGACTATATTGTATAAAAAGTGGATGGAAAAAGGTATATACCGTGTAGCTGACCTGGTTAATCCAGATGGAACAGTTATGACATATCAACAGCTCATAGACCTTTACAAAGTTAAAACAAATTTCTTTGAATTTTTAGGTATTTTACGTGCAATTAATGACTATGCTTACAAGTCGAATATCACTTTGTATGGATATGAATTTAGAGATGTTTCTAAATCCCTCAACACCTTGCTTAGTGTGATAAAAGGGACAAAAGTGTATTACAATCTCTTGACGGCTGACAGATACCAGCCAAACTGCTGTAAAAAATGGACTAAAGAGATCTTAGTTGAAGTTAATTGGGCAAAAGCATTCTCTCTTGTACAGAAAATTAAAGAATTAAAACTGAAATGATTTCTCCTCCTCTCTTGCGATCTCGCCACTGGCTGCCTGTGCCAAGAGGGTAAACTATAAGATCAGTACCCTCTGTTACACAAGTCTCCACAAAACAGCACCTTCCTACCTCTGTGAATGTCTTCACTTGTACACTCCTTCTCGTTCCCTCCGCTCTGCTGCAGATACCTTGTGCTTAAGAATACCTAGATTCAACCAGTCCACTGTTGACCGTCGCTCTTTCTCTGTTTCTGGTCCAGTGATCTGGAACGACCTCCCTCTCTCCCTTCGTCAAAAGCCTACTTATGATGCTTTTAAATCCAGCCTAAAGACGCATTTATTTCAAACCTAAGATTCTCCCTCTTGTTTCATCTCATTTCTGTCCCTGCCCTCAATAACCAACCCCCCCCCCCCCCCCATCAGCCTGCCCGAGTGTACAACCTTTGTGTGGGGGGGGGGGGGGCTGTGTTTAAATTTGTATTTGTAAAAAACTGTTAATTGTGCGCGTGTGTGTGTTTACATTTGAATTTGTAAAAATCTATTAATTGTAACTGGCTGCATGTGCAAGACTAGGATGAATGAGAGCACTTTGATTTGTCTATTTCCAAGATATAGCGCTGTATAAATTCCATGTGTTGTTATTATTATTATTATTATTATTATTATTATTATTATTATTATTATTATTAAATGATTTCACATAAGACTCATTCACAGAATAGTTGCAACCAACATCGCTCTGCAAAAGATGTGTGTAGCTGAACATGATAAATGTACATTTTGCAAAGACGCAAGAGAAACAATAGAACACCTCTTTTGGTCATGCAATATAACATCAGATTTTTGGACTGATTTGCAGAACTTTCTAAACCTTTGTAATAGTGGAAACAATTTGAGTCTAACAAAACTGGTCATATTTGGTAATGATACCCAACACAGTTCTGATGAAGCACTGGATTATATTTTACTTTGTGCAAAGTTCTTCAGTTATAAGTGTTAATTTGAAAACAAAAAGCCAGTGTTTGCACTCTTTAGGCAGCACATAAAAATGAAATATGATACAGAACAGTACATTGACAGAGTAAATATGCAATTTGCTTGTTTTCAAAGAAAATGGCATTTCTATCAGCCTCTATTTGAAAACATCTAAAATACCAGTTAAAGCTGCAAAGGACATAGTTTCAAAACTCAATGCTTTTGCACAGTGGGAATATTGTAATGATTATGTTTCAATGCAATGATGCAATTATGGTGAGTTAAAACTGTGGCAGTGTATTTTATTTATTGTGTGTCATGAAAAATGAAGATTTTGACATGTAAAAAGGAAGAGGAGGAAGAGAGGGGGAGATGGGGGAAAGAAGAGGAAGAATACTGACCTATAAGCCCTCAGTGATATGTAGACTTTTCACACAGAGTTCACTTTTTCCCCGGAATTGCGTCGTGAGCATGTATGACAGAAGCTGCTGCTGTTCTCTCTGTATAGTAATATATATTATATATATATAATATATATATATATATATATTATATATATATATATATATTATATATTATATATATATATTGTGTGTGTGTGTGTGTGTGTGTGTGTGTTGTGTGTGTGTGTGTGTGTTGTGTGTGTGTGGCAAGTGAGTGTGCACACACGCGCGCGCGCGCGTGTGTGTGTGATTATTTTGTGGTTTTCTTTTGGGGATGGAGTTCTGGGTGTTTTGCTGTTGTTTTCAATGTGATTTTTTCCCCTTTATTTGTTGATGTATTTTGTATTTTTGTGTTTTTTCACTTAAACAAGGGCACTTTTTAAAAAAAAATTAAAGTCTATTCTATTGTGTGAATAATAATAGGCCATTATATTTCAGTGCCCAAAAAATGAAAATGCCAAAAAAAATCATAAACAAAAAGCATTGTATATGTGTTTGCGTTAGTATCAAAAGGAGAAGGAATACAACGCTAACTACCTACTGTAAAAAAAACAACCATCTAACCAAAGAAGATATTTTGTTGACAAAACACGCTGTGGTCTGTTGGTTAAAAATTCAATTAGTCAACGAACAAGTTGATTGTCTACGTCAAATTTTGAAATTATTTTGTGAACAAGGACATGAGGCTGCATTGTATTAAAAGCTGAACTAAAGTCAGCGAACAATATTCTGGCATGAGAGTCAGGTGTTTCCAAGTGGCTATACAACTTGTTCAAAATGAATTGTTTGGCATCTTCGACACCCCTTCGAGACCTGTACACAAATTGTAGTGGTTCAAGGTCTTTCTCTGTAGCGGAAAGGAATGAGAGATTTACGATTTTTTCTAGCGTTTTCATCACAAGAGATGTGAGAGCTACAGGTCTAAAATCGTTAGGCCGAGAAGGATTGGGTTTCTTTGGAAGAGGTATTACATTGGAAGTTTTCCAAATAACTGGAATCTGACAAGTATCCAGTGAGGCCTGGAACAGGTGTTGAAGGACACTGGCAAGCTCAGTAGCGCAGAATTTCAGGGTTCATCCACATATACCATCAGGTCCGGAGAGATTTGTTAATATTTATTGCCTTTAAGTGCTTACAGATAACTTTTTCATCAACAATGACGCTATTCTCAAAACCTAGGCATTACTTCAGGTCATAGTACAACCAGAAATAGTTTTTTGGTCAAGTCGTTTCAGTTTCTTAAGCATTGTTGAATATCTTTGTTAAGCAGATTCCCATTTCAAACCAAGTGACATCAAACAACAGTGGATGCATATACATGCCTCTGAATGAGAGCGAGCGAGCAAGCGAGCGAGCGAGCGAGAGAGAGAGAGAGAGAAGAGAGAGAGAGAGAGAGAGAGAGAGAGAGAGAGAGAGAGAGAACTCGAACTCGAACTCGAATGATTTATTCACCAAAAGGCCATTGGCCCATATATGAAGGGGGTTGCCGAACTGCTTAGTATTTTGGTTTAAAAAATAATAATAATAATAAAATAAACACACACACACACAGACAACATGTTACTGTATAACAAAAAGTCAGCTACAAAAATATCACTTAGGATAACATTATCTCTCTTATTCTGAAAGCTCTACACAAATATAAAGTGAGGCTGCGCACAACCTCAGGATGACTTGATGCCAGGATAAACAGAGTCTAATAATTAGGCTGTCTAAAAATTTTTAAACAGGGAGTAGTTCTCCCTTTAACATCCTAAAAAAAACTGGACAGCACAACACAAAATGTACTTCATCCTCCAGTGCTTGCTTACATAATGGGCTTTAGCACCTGAGGTCGTCAATATCATGTTCTCTGTATCTGAATTTATGAACATTTATATCTGATACACCAAGTCTAAACTTAGACATAATTCTTTTCAAATGTATATCCATATCAAGTTTTAGATAAGTTTTGACATCATGCGAACTTATAAAGTGTCTGTACATTTGAAATCTTTCACTGTTTTGTATATGATCACTCCATTGCTGCCATCGGCAGTCAATCAAACTTTGCCTGAAAGCGTTAATAAACTCTCTACAATTTCCGACCCCTTGATTGACCAAACAAATCCAACCCGAGTTCACAAAAACGGGTTACGTATTTGTGTTGCCCAGTTGTTTTCCCTTTGACATCTAGATCATAAAGCATCTTGTAGGATTTAAAAGGTACCCCTGCTCTCATTCATATGCAGAATTTTAAATCCAATATCAAATTTGCTCTTACGGCAGCATTAACAGAGGAGGGTATCTATTAGTTTCACATAAACAAGATCATTAGGTGTACGTCTATCTAAGCCTAAAAACTGCTTTAAAGCAAAGAGGTCACTGATTCCCAATGTGTTAACGCTGCATCCAAGCCCCAAATTTCTGAACCATATAACACAGTGGGTTGTATTTGTGCATCAAATACTTAATGAACAAGCAAAGAGTTATTATTCAATATTCGTATTTTTTTCAACACAAATAACAAGCTTCGTTTTACCCCCGACTTGCCAGATCTTTACATGCAGTTGTGAACTAAGCTAGTAGAAAAACAGATTCCTAAATATTTATTACATTAATCACAGGCATGATATTTCCATTGTACAACCATTTTTCATGAGCAGCTAAATATTCACCTTTTCTGAATACAACGATATTACTCTTACTCAGATTAACCTTAAGATCCAGTGATGTTGCAGCACTGTTTAAGCTGTTTAACTGCTTTTGTAAGCCTACAACTGTTTCAGATAGCAGGATAACATCATCAGCAAGCAGAAGAATAAACAACTCTGAGAAATCTTGGGGGAAAGTGGCACCATGTTTACCATTATTGATGATGTCTCTAGCTAACTCATTGATAAAAACAGAAAACAATAAGGGGCTACATACATCACCTGTTTAAAAACACCAGTGGTACAGTATATTATGTCAGTCACTTTAGTTCCACATCTTACTCTGCTTCTGACATTCTGATACATGCTCTCAAACATCGTAATATTTACCCTTCACACCAAATTTTTCAGGAGAATAGGCCACAACAAGTTCCTGTTAACAGAATCAAATGCTTTTTCAAAGTCAATAAATGCTACATAGAGCTTACGGTTATGAGCAAACTGTTTCTGTACAAACGCAAGCAGAGTAAACATATGATTCTATAGTGGATATCCCTCTCTTAAAACCAGCTTGGTGCTCTCCTGTAATATTATTCTTCATAACCCATTCCTGTAACCTATTGTTAATAATAGTACTATATATCTTACTACTTATGTCAGTAAGAGAAATTCCCCGGTAGTTATTAGGGTTATCAACATCACCCTTTTTATGCAATGTTAGTATTATAGACTCAGCCCAGTTATCTGGAAAAAGACCATCATCAAAAATTTTGTTAATAGTTTTAGAAGGAAAAACAATATTTTCACCTCCATATTTTAGCAATTCACCAATGATTTGATCAGGACCGCTGCTTTCTCACCCCTTTAAATTTTCTAAGTGCCCTATTATTTCATCTTTGATATGGGAACGATCAAAAATCTTCCTCAGTTCCATCACTGTCAACATCAGTAATCATGGGGGTTGGCTAATGAGTCTTTCTCCAACAGGGTTTTGAAATGTTGAAACCATCTGTCAACTGATATGCTATTCTTTGGCTGACTTTTTCTAAATGACGCCTTCTTAACACTTTTCCAGAACTGGATTTGAGAAGAGATAGATGACATCATATCTGCAAGTAAGGTTTTATTACACTGTTTCTTTTTTCGTTCAAGCATGCATTTATATTCTCTTCTTGTGACACAGTAGACGTTTTTGTCCTCATTTCTTAATGTTTTTCGGAAAGTCTTCAGAAGTTTTCTGACCTTATATTTCATACTTTTACATTCATTATCAAACCAAGTATCATTTGAGGGGACCTTTATTTGATATGTACCTGTTTCTTTCATACATCAGCACTGGCTTTTATGAAACCGTTAAACAAATCTAAAGCTACATTAAGGGTTCTCATCAATCATCTGGAAAGGCATTAATAAAAATTCACACATGTTCACACCCTGGAGATTTTCTTTATAAACTGAGATTTTGTTTTCATCCCATACAAACTTTTCCATAACAGATGGCTTCTCAGTTCCACATCTGTATTATATACTGGATTAATATATAATTCAACAGGAAGGTGATCAGAATCAAAACCCGCTCAGCAACAAACAAACGACATGAGTCAAAAATCTGAGGGAACAAATCATTCTGACACTAAAAAATATCATTAACACTACAATCCTCCCTCAGAAATGTATGTATAGCGTCCTGTTGGTCACCATTACATACGCCATTTAGATTTGTAAACTAAGAAACAGTGCATTTTCAATAATAATTTACCAAAAATTGTTGATAACACAATCTTCAGAATTACGATTGCTGCTGAGAGACATACTTTTACTTTGGACATCTGAACTAAAGTCAGTTTCTACCCGCTGACAAGAAAAATTTGAGGTCCTCTGTTTTTAAGGGCTCCACATAGTATTATATCTACTTCATTTCCCGTGTCAAACCCCAAATTTACTAAACATTCTTCCAAATAGCCAATTCCATTAATCATTGTCAAACATGTTATAAAAAGGCGAACCTTCAGGTGGGATATACACACAGACAAGCAAACATTTCTTTCTGTACACAACAGAGATTTGTCACAGAGAAAAATGCAAATATTAGGATATGGAACTCTAAACAATTCACAAAGGCAGATAACTCATGCCTTATTAAAACAAACAAAACCACTAGATCGCCTCCCTTGATGGCTAACTTTAATTGCTGACTTACAAAGGCCTTATAAACCAGTAAAAATCTGGCTGGAATTTTCAGGAACGTTTCTGTCAGACATATAAAAATCAAAGCTACGCACAAAAAGATACAAAATCTCTTTTCACCAGTTTTGACAACAATCCATTACGTTCCAAGACAAAAATTTAAAAAGCTTTATTTGTTTTAAACTGTATTGCCACAATTCAATTGATCCACAAACCCCAAAGACTGACACTTTCACCAATTGCATTGACATAACAAGACAGGGCATTTATGCTTTCAACAGTGGTTAAAGAAGGCTCTTTATTAAAAAAACTGCCTACAATACTCATGGTCAGCTTGGTTTTTAGCTGTAGGGCCCAAAATCAGACTGTCTTTGTCTTTGCCCTGTGTGTGTTGATGTGTCACCCTCACTGCATCAAGCCTCACTTGGCTAAGCCCTATTAATGAGTGTCTAACTGAGGCTGAGTGCCGGTGCATCCCTTTACTTTTCCTACCCCCCTGTAAATTGAGACTATGGGGAGGATGATGTATGGCCGGCCATCAAGCTATTCCCCTTCTTTGAAGAATCATTAAGGGGCATCCTTTCGCCATTAATGATCAAATGATCAAAGACCAATTCTCACATTTTTTTTTTTCCCTGCCTAGCACTCTTAAGTTATGGTCGATTGGGGCCTAATATCTCTAACTGTTTTGGAAAAATCGTCGTCTAAAAAATCCTTGAACCCTTTCAACGAGTTTTAGCCTTCAATATTCTAAGCTTATTTGATAAAAAAACAACACCTGGCAATAATGGGGAGAGTTGGGTTTAGAATTTCCTGTGCACACTATCAAACTTAACATCTGCTATTTCCATTTTTTCGGAAAGATTTTTTTACGAACATTTCACAATCAGCTCCAGTCCTCGTTACTTTTCTTTTCCATGCCATGAATAATTATGTTGTTTGGGCTTTACCGGCCTTCTTGATCGTCTGCTTTCTTTTCTAGTTTTTCCACTCTGACCTTAGTTCTGTATTTGAAATTTTTTTAACTCAGCATTTTCAGTCCTAAGATTGTTACCATCTTTTCTGATACCACACATTTCCTCTTTAAAGGCATTGAAACAACTGTTTGTCAATAACTGTATCTCATTCTTCATAATCTCCGTTGTTGACTTTAATAGGTCTCCACTTTTTTCCAACTTGTCCATCGTGGTAAATGTCTTCCCTCAAGGAGCCACTGTAGGAGAAGATCTGTCTACAGTGTTTTGGTTGTAGGTGTGCTGGCGGGCACATCAGCACTGGCTTTGTTTTCCGTGCACTTTTTCCTGCTAAAGGTGCTACGACCACCAGCACCACTCGTCAAGCTGGTTTGCCTCAACTTTCGTCCTTGGCCTGCAGATTTAGGGAGGGGGGTCCAGGGTTTGGTCTCCCATCACCACACTGAAGCAAAAGGCCCCCCAGAAGAGATAGGTGAGGGTCAGTCCTAACATACACCATCTCGCCTGCTTTTTAGCGTCAGGATGGGGTCCGAATGGCCGATTTAATTCTGCCCGTTTGGACATGAAGCAGGCGAATACTGCCGCAAATGTCCCAGACAGCCCTATACAACTGCAGCGATATTCCCATCCTCCTTTTCTAACTGTATGCAAACAATGAAAAACTAAGGCCACTTAAAACTAGTACTAATTCACAAAAATACTAGAGCAATTTCTGTACGTCTTCACCTTCACATTACGTGATCGCCCCCCCCCCCCCCTCCCGCGAGAGGAGAGGAGAGAGAGGAGAGAGAGGAGAGAGAGTTTTATCAAAGGGTCATCCGAAAAAACCACCACACACAAACACACACAAAACACATGGGGATGGGAATAGCTCAGTGGTCGGAGCATCGCTTTCCCCAGGCCCAAATTAAGCAGAAATCAACGTGGTTCACTTGGAAGGGTGGGCATTTGCGCGCCTTGGCTTCAGTACAGTCCCCCAGTTCACCCAGCTGTAAATGGGTGCCTGCTCTCTTAAGGGCCAGGGAAGGAAAAGCAGTGAGGGAGAGGAGATGGGCGCCGCCCTCAATATGCTGGCCCCTAGAGAAGTGAGATCTCTGACGCCTCGCTCCCCTACGACCTTGTAGGTCATGGGACACCTTTACTTTTTACCTTTGACATCCTGAAATCCGTGAACATGTTTCTTACAGAGAGAAAAGCCATACATACCTTGAAAGAAAGTGTCTGTTTACCAATGTATTAAATGAATATGTTCTGCCTCGCATTCCATGAACAATCTTGCAGGGGCTACCTTTCGTTCAAAGAATAGTCTTGCAGATAGTGTTACCGTTAAACAACTCTTTATTGGTCCAGAGATATGTGAAACCATCCATATGGAAATCTAGAGAGCCAATAGGAGCTGTAGTGTAGTGGTGAAGAACTGAAACGAAACCCCAGAGGGAAGTCTAAATAAACAGCTGATAATACTGACAGTAATTGGTGACTGAAATACAAAACAGGAATAAGCCCAATGCATACATGTGAAAATGCCTAACATACCAAACTATCATCTTATGAAGTTTCAGTCTGTACCACTAAACCGCACATTCCAATGCATGTATGTGTGGATGCATAAATGAATAACAAGATTCATAAAGTTACACACTGACGTGACAGGGCTCAGCTAGGACTGATTCAGTGATGAACAAAAGGCTAACGAACTGAAGAGATGTTCAATTTACAATCAACGTTACATGTAGAGAGGAATACAATATGCAAATACCAGCAGCATCACTCTCAGGTAAGTCTGCCAAGCACCAATAGGAGAACATCCTTAAAATGTTCAGGGCTTCTAACCTCAGTGCTACTGCATCATTATGAAGTTCATGCAAGACAAATAAAGAAAGGTTATCAATCTTTAAACACAACTCCCTGTTTATCTATAATGAGTGGAGGCGTGCATGTAGCATGATATCGAAAATGGTAGGCCTGCTAAACTGGAACATGTCTACTGCTAACACAAACCAAATGAGAACAATTAATTATCGTTCACTACTGTGTTAAATCATTCACAGATATGATGAACCGATGAATAAACAATGGATTTATGACCATGCAAACAACTTACAAAGTGAGGGGACTTCAGGGATTGGTATTTGACAACGTGGCAGTCACAAAGACGTCTCCCGACATGAAGACAAAGAAAATGGCGCATTGCAAAATGGCTTAAAACCGGAGATTGACCAAAGCATTGGTAAAACAACAAAAATACCTCTCGTTCCTGAACAGAATATGCGTGTTATGAAGGGGTGATGGATAATTTTATCGAACATTCAATTGTGATTTACATTTTTATGCAAATGCTCTTCTCTGTAATTAATATATGTTTGATGCTTGTTGGTGCTAATAGGATATGTGATGAGACTCTCATCAATTGCCGTCATGTTCTAGTTGTGCTTTGTCGCCCTCCACATTGTCATTGCTGTCTTGATGCCTGTATATGTTCGTGTGGGTTCGTGCATTCGTGCGCGCGCGCGTGCGTGTACACATGCGTGATGTGTGTGTGTGTGTGTGTGTGTGTGTGTGTGTGTGTGTGTGTGTGTGTGTGTGTGTGTGTGTGTGTGTGTGTTGTTGTGTGGACATCCAGTACTGACAAAGTTTAAGATGTATGTTACTTGTTAATGTATGTATCGTATTAAAACATGTTGTGCAGTTTTAAAGTACCACTTATATAATTTCTCTATTGAGATAATTAAGTCTTCTCGAGTCTAACTGCGTGTTGCTAGTCATTGGGAAAAGAGGTTTGGACACAAATCTGTGTTTTCTTTCAGGTGAAAACTGCCACGCTTGTGATAAAGCTGAAGGCAGTAGGAGCAGTCGAGGTCTGATTATCTGTCACTTCTCTAAAGACTTGAGCGAAATGAAGGCTAATCTGAGCATTGAAATCTCTCAATGTCCTGGTAAGTTAGGTTGCTCTGTCTGTGTGTGTGTGTGTGTGTGTGTGTGTGTGTGTGTGTGTGTGTGTGTGTGTGTGTGTGTGTGTGTGTGTGTGTGTGTGTGTGTTGGTGTGTGTGCACGCACTTGAGCCTGTGTGTATCTGTATGTATATGTATTGTTGGGGTCAAAAGGCAGGACGAAGCGGGGTGGGGTGGGGTGGGGTGGGTAGGTAAGGCTTTCTATGTTCGTAGAAAATAGGTATAGATGCATACAAAGTTGATTTCAGTTTAATTCAGTTTTCCAAATGATTTACATCAGCAGGATGTTTGTTATTGCCAAAGCTGTAGTTTAATTCAGTTTCCAAAATGATTTACATCTGCAGGATGTTTGTTATTGCCAAAGCTGTAGTTTAATTCAGTTTTCCAAAATGATTGACATTCTGCGGGATGTTTTCTATTTGCACAGCTGTACTTTAATTTAGTTTTCCAAAATGATTTACATATGCAGGATGTTTTCTATTGCTAAAGCTGTAGTTTAATTCAGTTTTCCAAAATGATTTACATCTGCAGGATGTTTGTTATTGCCAAAACTGTAGTTTAATTCAGTTTTCCAAAATGATTGACATTCTGCAGGATGTTTTCTATTGGCAAAGCTGTAGTTTAATTCAGTTTTCCAAAATGATTGACATTCTGCAGGATTTTTGCTATTTCCAAATCTGTAGTTTAATTTAGTTTTCCAAAATGATTTACATATGCAGGATGTTTTTCCTATTTCTAAAGCTGTAGTTAAATTCAGTTTTCCAAAATGATTGACATTCTGCAGGATTTTTGCTATTTCCAAAGCTGTAGTTTAATTCAGTTTTCCAAAATGATTGACATTCTGCAGGATGCTTTCTATTGCCAACGCCGTAGTTTAATTCAGTTTTCCAAAAGGATTGACAACTGCAGGATGTTTTTTCTACTGCTAAAGCTGCAAGGTTCACCAATGGAGCTACTTCTGCCTATGGCGCCGTGTTTCCCCACAAAACCGTTGACGTAGCTGTATTCGACTTGGGGGTTGTGTCTAAACAGAACGTTCACATGTGTGCGCGCTGTCATCCCTTCCTACCAGCAAGAAGGGCCTTCTCGTCCAAAAGGCGCAACGAGTTTTTAACGTGTGCGCAAGATGTTATGCCTGCATTCGCATATTATGTGGTGTCTGGTTATAGTCTCATCCGAAGGACTTTGACAATCACTTCGATTTTCTTGTCAAACTGGGAAGAACTGGGAATCGAACCTAGAACCTCACGGTTTAGTTGTTAGGCAGGTGAACGTCTTACCCACCCTGCATCTTAGTCAGTCAATCAACTGGCTGGCTGATACACCTAATGCAGTGACTTTATGTCCACAGACGGCGCCAGTGTTGCAGAGTGCAGCTGGTCCAGCGCGAACAACGAAGTAAGATACCGCAGCTTGAAGCCAGGCTATGTCTTGTCCAGCCTGACGGGAAGGACTGTGGTCATCAGGATCCCCGCGTGGACGAGGAAACCCCTTGAAGCATACTGTTACATCATGATGGACACAAAAGACACCCTATACCACAAGTATTGCCAACTTGAGTTCGAAGGTAACGCTGAGTGCTGGAATATAACATAGCGAAGCTCTCTTCACACGGACAGCTCAGTGGTTGGAGCACTCGCTTTCCCCCAGCCAAGGTTAAGCAGCATCGAGCGTTGTTACCAGTTGGATGGGTGACCGTTTGCGCGCCTTGGCTTCAGTGCAGTCCCCCAGTTCACCCAGCCGTAAATGGGTACCTGCCCTCTTTAGAGTCAGGGAAGGTAAAGCAGCGAGGGAGAGGAGATAGGCGCTGCCCTCAATATGCTGGCCCCTAGAGAAGTGAGGTCTCTGATTCCTCGCTCCCCTACGACCACACAGGTTATGGGGGGACACCTTGACCTT